>VXAD01003129.1:958790-974996 GCA_013399195.1 Dicrurus megarhynchus
GGTTGAGTCAAAATGGCGGCGGGAGCGCGGGGCGATGAGTAACCGCTGAGGGGGCCGGGGCGGGCGGGACAAGGGGCCCGTTCTGCACTCCTCCTCTGCTCGGTCCCTTCCGCAGCCGCGCTCCCTCATCGTCCGCGCCTCCCCCGGGCACCTCGCTGCCCTCCCCCCGCCGGAGAGCTCCCCTCGCTCCCCGCCCCGGTCCCGCCTCTCCCCGCGGCTCTACGGCCCCCCCCGCGTTCAGCGCTCCNTGCAGCTGCATCGGGCTGGGGTCACGGCAGTGAGCAAGGCTTGGGGAGGGGGTTTTGCTCAGCGGGGCGGCGGCAGCTTTAGGACAAAATCAATTAGGTTGGAAAATACTTCTGAGATCATCGAGTCCAACCTGTGACCAAACAGGACCTTGTCAATCAGACCACGGCTCTAAGTGCCACATCCAGTCTTTCCTTCAACACCTCCAGGGACAGTGACTCCACCACCTCCATGGGCAGCCCATTCCAGTGCCTAATCACCTTTTCTGTGAAGAATTTCTTCCTAATATCCAGCCTACAGCCCCCTACAGCGCAGCTTAAGGCTATGTTCTCTTGTCCTGTCACTTTGTTACCTGGGAGGCCAACCCCCACCTGGCTGCACCCTCCTGTCAGGGAGTTAGAGAGTGATAGGGTGCCCCCTGAGCCTCCTCTTCTNGGAGCGGGCGGTGAGGCGGGATCGGAGCGGGGCTTCCTGCGCGGGTGAGTGCCGGCGACAGCAGCGGCAAGGCGGTGAGTACGGTAGGCTGGGTCGGGCTGGGCTGGGTCGGATCCGCGGGAAGCCAGTGCCGGCNCCCAGAACTGAACACAGCATCGAGGTGCGGCCTCACCCATGCCCAGTACAGGGGAACGGCCACTTCCCTGGTCCTGCTGGCCACACTATTCCTGACAGAGGCCAGGACGCCACTGGTGTTCTTGCCCACCTGGGCACTCACTGCTGACTCGTGTTCAGACAGCGGCTCCCTGCGGGGTGAGACATCACCCCCGCCCCAAGCACGCGGGTTCCTGGCTCTGACTGCAAGACCCAGGGCTGGGCGGCCGGGCCCGAACAGGAAATGCCACAGGCCTTGCTAATGGAGTCCTGAGGCCTCCTGTCACCCCCGCGGGGCGCAGCGCCGGGGCTCCCCAGCCCTGAGGGAAGTGGCGCCTGACGGCGGGGAGCGCCCGGGCCGGGGCGGCCAAGACTCCACTTCCCCTCCCCCGCCACGGCTCCCCGCGGGCTGCAGCGCGGCCAGGTCTGAACCTGTTCCCGCCGGAGCCCGTGGCCGGGAGCCCAGACGCGCCGCGGGGCCTTGGCTGCGGTTTGAAATCGGGGCGGCCCCGCCTCGCCCCCGCCCCCGCCTCCCTCAGCCTCTCACGGCCGAGGGGAAGGGCCCGGCCGCCATGGCAACCCCACAGCCTCCGGGGGCGGAGCCCGAGGGCGGGACAGGCGGGCGTCATGGCCAATCGCAGCGGCGAGAGGCGCCTGCACGGCTTGGCGGTAGCCAATAGCAGCCGCCTCCGCTCACTGATGGGCGTGGTCTCCGGGGAAGGCCCGCCCCCGGCTAACGCGGGTCCCTTTGTGGGGTTTGACAATAAGATGGCGGGCGGGGGGAGGCGGGGCNGCCTGCCCTTCCCCGGGTGCTGGAACCCCTTCCCGAATCTCTCGAGTGCCGGAGAGGTGACTGCCAGCTCCCTACATCCCGGGGGTGGGCAGACCCCAGTGCTTTAGAGGGGCCTTTGTTCTAGTCCGAATAGCGATGTTTCTGGCTTTACCAGCTCTCTGCTGTGTCCGCATCCCACCTTATACCTCGACACCACCATATGGGCACACGTGCATGTGTAAAAGAGGAGTAGCTCTCTTTCAGTCTTTTTCTCCACTATTACACAGAGCTTTGGTTTGTTCCCACGGTTCTTAGAAAAGCCAGTGTTGGAGTGGAGAAGGATTAGAGAGGTAGAGGGGAGATACGGCCCCTTCTTGCCTTCCCGTGTTAACCATCATCACTACTTACAGCTGCACAAAAAGCAGTGCTGTGCTTCACTGAACCTCCAGCACTGGCCTAGGTAGGTCTTGTCTGCTTTCTCCTAAAGATAAGCACTGCTGAAATTCCCTATCTTCTCTGTTACTCCAACTAATGGGAAGCAGCTTTTTCCCTTAAGTACTTAACTGTATCTTTGGCAGCATATCACTATGAGTCTGAATTGAGTGAGAACCTGGAATGTCTTAAGTTGATGCTCTAATATGAATTGGAGCACCTTATTTGTAAAGCAGACTGGGAATTTGTCTATCCTAAAAGGAAAACTTGTAATGAATTACGTAACACTGTGCTATTATTAAAAAAAAAAACAAACCACAAAATCCACAAAACTCCTTTTTCCTAGTTCATTTTGCTGCAGCTAGCTGTTGTGTCCTTGACAGCATTTTTTTTCTATAGCTGTTTCAAACAGCAGTTTAGTTGAACACACAAATTTTGGGCTCGTGACACTGGGGTACAGTGGAAGAAAGGAGATGATGTAGCTAGTCCAGATACTGCCTCTTGGACAGAGAAAGATGCTGCTTGAAATTATCGGGCGATTTTGAACACCTTGATTCTGAAGCAGCAGCAGTCTTGTTCTGATGTACTAAAAGGTTTTACACAGTGGCTAATGCCTTTCTGAGTATGTTAATATGTAAATCAATAGGAAAAGGTACTTAGATTTTAATTAATTAAGTTTCAAATTTACCATTCTCTTGAGATGAGTGCTTATTGGAGATAATGCAGAGAAGTCTGTGGGAGGTCATTTGTGTGCAGGGTTTTAACTGCATATGATAATAGCTGTGAAGTTATTATGCTTTTACTGAGAACTTGGTTTCTGAGGCACACATGTATGCCAGTTTATAGAACCTGAAGAAATGACTGCTATGATGGACATATTCTTCAAGTTTATACTAACAGAGGTCCACGTGGTTTGGTTATTGCCCTAGGGAAGAACTTGGAATCACATGCAGCAGATTTTACACATTATTATATTGCATGGGAAAACTTTCCTTCTGTAGTATGTAAATGGATTACAGACTGGACTGGTCTGCCAGCATCCCCTGTCTTATAGTTTGTGGATGTGATAATGGCTCTTTTACCAAGAACTCACGGCAACAGTAACCTCCTGTGTTGTCCACTATTTTAGGAGGCAAACAGCCACAGCTTCTCCCTCTAAAATTGTCAGATATACCAAATAGCATCAGAAAAGATTCCAATCTGTTTTTCTCATGACTGCACCATCTTTACCTGTAGTTATTGGAGGGGGGGAGGGGAGGGGGGCATTTGGTGGGTTTTGCTTGGTTGGGTTTTTTTAAATTAGGTTTATGCCCTTGTCACCTATCCTCCAATAAGGTAGAAAATTTGGGATTCAAATAGTTACCAGACACAGGCTCTCAAAGAGATCACTTTTCGTTTATAGAATGTTTTGAAAGTATACATGGGGAGCAAAAACTTCTGAAATTTTATAGTGTCATAAAGTGTTTGCCAGAAATAAGAAATAGTTTATTGACTTGATACGGTGTCTGACTGAAGTTGCAGTTCAGATGCCTTAAGATACTGTTTTTAAAGTTGCTGTGAGCTCAGTCCATAAAAGAAAATGAGACTATGAGTTGGTTGAAATACAGTTTCCATGACATAACATCATTTAGTTTGAATATCTGGGATCAAGTCAAAAGATTTTGGCTTGAGAATGTTAAAGGTGGGGTTTTTTTCCATTGTGGTATTTTAACGAATATGGAGCTTCTTGAGGAAAAACATGTTTTCTGCACTCCCAGCCCCAAGTCCTTTGTCAGCCGACTTCTTCCACCCCACATTTGAGAGCAAGCAATCTTGAAAAATTGTTTATGACTACACAAAATAGAAAATAAGAACAGATGTTCATGTGCATCCTCTTTACTTCTTTCTTTTCTAGGTATGCACTTCAGTTGCAGACACGGAACTGTCTTGTACTGCACAGACATGTCTAGAAAAGTATCTGAATTGTTTCCATAGTTTATTATAAAAGTTTTTGTAGCCTGTTGGAACAGCATTCTTTCTAGTGTCAGTAGTTAAGGGAATTGTTGCATGTGGTGGGAAGTTGTATGTGATATATCAAATCTTATTATGCTTTAAATGTGTTTTAAAAACTCAGCCTTTATAGTTAAAGCACTTTAATTATTGCCATTACTTTCATTATTGTCATCTTGCAAAGTGAATCTTAGTCATAAAGTTTCTGTGATAGTAAAGGAAAATTCTCTCATGTTTTGCTATGTTTCAGTTTTGTGTTTGTGCCAGCTCATTTTCTCTAGATGCTACAGAGATATACATGGGTTTGTACAACAAAGGTGAAAACTATAGTTTTGTAATAAAAGTAAGGAAGACTTGCTTTCATTACCTTTTGTTTGTGCACACTTAATCTTTAATGCTCATATGAAAAATTCTTGTTTGCTCTTTAAATGGCAATGGTGTAGGCATAAGGGAGAGGCTGGTCCAAAGGTCAGGGCAATAGCCTAGGACTTGGAATTAAACTGGCATTTTCCTTCTGCTGCATATTTTGGGGGTATTGTTGGTCAAATCACATTTGTGCTCTAGCTGTGCATTGAGTTTAATAGCACTATTCATGTTTGTGGGAATGATGCTCACATCACACAGGACAGAGATACTGAAGCAAAACTATTTTGTTCTGCATCTCCTGTCCCTGCCTGACATCCTGCTTCCCTGTGCTTGGTAGGTGGTGCTCTCACTTTTACTGTATGGACTCTTGCTCAGTAGCATGGGAGAAGAGGAAGGACTGCATCAAACACAATTCCTGGTAAGTTACTTTTTGCTTCTTAAATGAAACTGTAACCTGGTACTTTGTGATGACAAAGAAGTGGCATTATGATGTAAGATACTAATTGAAAGCAAGTTTTAGAAAAAAATCCAGTGAATGCTGTGAAGGGTTTACCTTTAAGAATCCATAAATGTTTTTCCTCTGCTTCTAGGTACCCGAGTGTGTGTGATGTATTGAGGTTTTCAAGTTTTTTCCTGTGTTCTGTTCTGTTGGTGTGCCTTAGAAGGCATTTGAATGCCAAATTATAGATGTATGAAAACCAGGTTAACATTCAATTGAAGTTTTAATTACTCATCACAAGAATGTAAGTTGAAATAAAAGAAGCCTCAAACTCTGCACAGTGTTTCATGTTTGATGATGTAATCATACGTGGTTTGTTCACAGTCCCAAAAGATGTTTCTAGAGGTTGTTTCACATGGGGGGAGGGTGTGTTCAGAAATTACTGTACATACAAATGTAGGAAAAAATAAGTAGGATATGCTCTGATAGGAGGTTTGCAGGAATGTCTAAAAATTTGGAAAAGGAATTATCAAGCAACAATGTGTGTTGTATTTAACAGGAGTAGTGCAAATATGTTATGTTTCAGGATATAATTTTAGAAGAAACATCCAAAGTATTTCATACATTGCTAATCCATGGATAGCTTTTAAGAAGTTATGAAAAATGACCACAAGACCAACTTCATTCTATATTGTAGTTTCTGCACATTATGATTTCAAAAGAGTTTTGTACCTTCAGTGGACAGAAATCTTTGAAGAGTCAGCAAATCCCAAAGAAGGTTATTTCATGGATATATACAGCAATGTAACAAGTACTGTACAGAGTCAGACCAAGTGTTTATCTAGCTACTGTGCTATCCCCAGGTTTTCACTGTAGATAAGCATGTAATGTATTTTGAAAGGAACAGTGTTGTTGCCCTTTGGTGGATTTTTAGTGTCTCTGAAAAAGCTGAGAGAGAATTCCTTGAAAATATGTAGAATGTACCGTAGCAACCAGAAAAGCAAGGCAAAGTTCAGGGCTTATCAAGGAAAATTGGAAATGATATAGAAAGACACTGCAATAGTATTTTGGTTTTATCAGCTTTTAGTTGAAAAACTGTTTTGTTTGGGTCACTACCTTGAAAAAAATACCCAAATATTGGGCAAACAGGAATTCTAAGGACAGAAGACTTACAAGGGAAATAAAGAAGCAGCATAAATGTAAAGATCAGGTACTAGCTTTCATTTGCAGTCTAATTTTTATAAGACTAAAAGAAGTGATACATATTGCATTTTTTAAAAGTTACTTTGTATTTCAAGGGACCAGCTGCAATATTTGCACAGGGCACTGTTGTCAAAATCAGTGCAATTCAGAAGAGCTGAGGCTGGTACTTGAAAGGCACCCCTTGGAAAATGCAGCAAGGGATTTTAGGTGAATACTGAGAAGCCTGCATGCACCCTGTGTATTTTCAGCTGGTGAACCTCAACTAGGAATACAGGAATTTTGCTATCTTACAGTCAACTGGGAAAGCAGTACAGAAGCCCATACAGAGGATGACTGTAACTATCCTTACTGGACTTGCCCAGTTCTTACTGGAATTACGCAGTTCACTTACTCACCCAAGGAGGGGAACTGGAAGGACTGCTTTGGGCACCTCCATTGAATGTCTCAAGTTACATGGAACAAATCTAGATATTACTCTCTTTGTAGACAAAATAAGATAATCTTTTCACATATGCTACCCATGGTTTGGGTTTTTTTTATTACTCTGTTAGGCATGTTAATGTTCTGGAGGGGTCAAATCTTTTAAAGTTGGTGTGCCAGGTTGTATTTTTATTTCCAAAATTAGAGGTTAAGCATGCCAGTAGAAACTCGGGAGGAGCGAGGAGAAACTGCCTCTCCAGTAGGTGAAATACAGCCGGTGAGATGTTTGCTTCTGTGCGAGGCAGCGGCTCCTGACTTCCATCAAGTGTGGAGCTTAATGGGAGCCAGGAGCTGGGAGCCCCTGCCTCTCTCCAATGCCATGCCTTGTGGACCTGCTCACCCCTGGTTCCCGAATGTCGCCTTTGGGACTCGGTCCATATGTTCCTGACCCCTGTTGTACCACACTGGCCATTCTAGAACATGGTATGACAATTCTGATGTTTCTATTTTAAAGGAATTTGCTTTTTAATAAAAGATTAAAGTTTTCTGTTCTGTTTTTTAGTCTCTTTTTTTTTCCCTCCTTCTTGAGCTGTTTGTGTTGTACACGATTTTTTTTATTTGTTTGGCTTTTTTAACAGGACACGATGTTTGTGCGAGGATTAAAGAGAAAATGTTTTGATGGTGAAGAAGATATCGAAGGGACTCTGGCTGGTATTAAGGCTATTCCTTCTTATAATCTCCAGCGGCAGTCACTTTTAGATATGTCCTTGGTTAAACTTCAGCTGTGTCACATGCTGGTTGAACCCAACCTTTGTCGTTCAGTACTTATAGCCAACACGGTACGGCAGATCCAAGAGGAAATGACTCAAGATGGGACTTGGCAGATGATAAATACACAGAGTACAGGGCAGGCATCCCTGGATCGTCTTGTTTCAACAGATATCCTCTGTCGTTCATCTCGGGATCAAGCTGAGGGAAAGCATGTCGCAGGCTACGGTACTTTCAATAAAGACTTTGAGAGTGACCAGGCACAAGATAGTTCAGAAACTATGTCAACAGCCTCTTCAGTGCAAGCACCAAGAAACCTGCAGAGTGGCATGTGGGAAATGGAGAATCCACAAGAAAATAAAGGAAACTTTCAAAAATCTTTAGATCAAATATTTGAGACACTGGAGAATAAAAGTCCTAATTCTGTTGAGGATCTGTTTTCAGAAGTTGACAATTCTTACTATGATCTTGATACTATGTTAACAGGCATGATGAGCAACACAAAAATGGGACACTGTGATAGTCTTGAAACATTTTCTTCTCCAACAAATACAGCTTCTAACTCTAATTGTAAATCTGATCTTAATGACCTTGATCATATTGTGGAAATCCTTGTTGAATCCTGAACCTCCTTGTGTAGGAGGTAAAGATCTGTTAATGGGAAGAAAAAACTTGAGAAAGCAATTTCCACAGTTTGTTCTATCACATCTGCCACGAGTATTTTATAAATATCTATATATTATATAGATATATATATATTAAGAAGCACTTCATATTGCAAAATAGTGTTAACTCTTAAAGTTAACCTGCAACTTGTAGTGTAATAATCTGATTTATCATCCACTGAACTGTAAGTACATACGGTAAATGTTTCTACGTTTGGGGTCCAAGGCTCTTGAAATTGGGTTCCTTTTACCAATTTGTTTTAGCCTTTGATTGAGGATATCCTCAGGGAGAGGGATTCTCTCATATTCTTATACTTCTCCCGTAAAAATGGTAATAAACAGAGAGGGAGGTTGGATAACTGGTTGCCTATTTTCCTCCGGTTTCCACTTCGTTACACCACAAAACTACCATACCTGCTGCTTCTGTTTTAAGTCGCTACGTGGCTCTTAAAGAGCAGTATGCAATAGTTCTTGTTATCCTTGCTAGCTTCTTCTGTGTTTTGCTACAATTTTTACTTCAAAAATAGTTTTAAAGTGTTTATTGGTGTTTAGATTTTTCCAGGTATTTTCCTAAAATATATTTTTTACTACAGATGTTATGTCAGCTGCTAACTTAGTAACTTTTGATCATATCTGCAGTTGATGTATTTTTTGCAAGATTTTCAAAAAGGGATGTTTTTTTACCATGAGCTATCCAATGTAGTTCAGTAAAGTGTATGTAAATGTAAATATACAATTTTATACTTTGCATTAAAATGTAAGAGCTGTTTTCATGATTCTGTTTTATAGAGTAGTACTTTACTAAATTGAGAATTGTACATTTATGCTTTTCATACCCCACATACTTGAGTATCATTATAGGAAGAGCTTTGATCCAGCTATATGCAATTACATTTAATTCATTTCAGACCGTACTTTTTGTTAACTACAAACCTAAATGATGTAGGTTTTTATTTATGTGTATTTATATGTAAATGTCATCAAGTGAATTGTTTATCATTGAAATCTACCATCAAATATTTGTTTTTATGGGATAACTATCTTGCACTAATTACTACAAAAAGTGTTATTAGCGGCCTTTAAATCTCACTGGTTGGTATGTCATGATGTCTTGTCATAATTAATATGCTCCACTCTTACCAAGGGTTTCTTCCTGGCTTTTTTTAAATAACAAAAAATGTAATACAACATGGGATGGTGGTCTTTTGTTCCAGCACATTTGGTTTAGAGTGTATATAACTAAGCTTCTTCCTAGCAAACTTTTTTGGGGGAAAGGGATAATTAGAGTATAGCCTATGATTTTATTATAAAATGTTTACCATCAGAAGCTGCTACTGGGGAAAAGCTCCAAGCTAGCAGGGAGTAGGGAAGGGGGAAAATACAGATTGGTTTCTGGAATGTGTTGGCCATGGCTGTGCCAGGGGAAGACATCTGTCAGTAACATGGTTGTTTTCTGTAGATCTGAACCAAGCAAGTTGCTGAACATGAGAAGAGAACCCTGCTGTGTCTGATGGGCTCTGCCTTCCCATGAGTGACCTTACCTACCATGCAGATTCTCAAACCTGGAAAGGGGATTGGAGGTGGGGGTGCCAAGGGGGTGTTGAGAACATTTGAGTATCACTTCAGGAATATGGAGATCACTGAGCTTATGTGCTTTAGAATCATCTGCTTTGAGGAAAGATCGTATCATTTTGCTAAATTTTGCAAACTCAACAGTTGAATGCTTATTGGCTCCATCTTTATGAAACCACGCACTTGGTGTGAGTCTTCAGTGAATTGGAAAACGTTTCTTTTCATTACACTTGGCATAAGACAACTTGTAGTTGCTGTAGTAATTAAGCTTTGCTTTCTCACTTACTTCATGTTAAAGGACAAAATAGCATAGGCACTTGCAAGTTCAGTCTGCAGGATATAGCTGGACCAGAGAAGCCAATGCTACATGTCTTAATTGAGAGATCACTCATAGGTATTGCACTAATAAATGCTGATTCAGGAGGATCCAAATATAGATACAAACCGTCGTATCTCACAGTGAAACAAATCTGGCTTATGTGGTGGTGTTTGTTGTAGTATCAGAGATTCCTTCAAAAATTACAAATCTGCAGGTAATTTTTCTTGATGCTTTTCTGTGTGTGAACCATTGAACTGGACAGCAGATGCCTAAGGGTAAAACAGAGAGCCAGGCAGTTTCAGAGTTTTATAAAAGGAACATCAGCACTGATTGGGGTAACTAAATATCTTCTGTTCCTCTGGGAAACTTTCCCAAAACTGCTCTGAACTGTGTTGAAAACCCACAGGTTTGAGCAATTGTGGGTGTTGCCCTCTGCCCCCACACCCTCCATTTTCATTAAATGAGCAATTTCATGTTCAGATATTTTAAAAATGCTCTTCCCCACCTCCTTAGTGTGCATCAGTCTGCATGTTACAGATAGGAATCAGTATAATTTGTTCGTTTGTTAAAGTGTCAAATGCACATGTGTGTATTTATAACTCTATACTTTATTACTGTACAAAGCATCTAGCTGTGTGCATTCCTTTACTGAGGAAGCTGTGCCTAGTTAAAACAATTTATAGAGACTACTTGGCTTAACAGGAAAGGTGTTAGGTAAGTAGGCATTTGTGGAGTTAAGCATTTAAACAGAAATATATATCCTGTTTTATTACATTCTTAAAACTTATGCCAAATCTTATATGCTTTTACAAGCCTGGTATCTTGGCTCAGCCGATGTAAGAATGGGTATTGCTGAAACTTGCACAGTCACCATGCAGAACTGATGTGTGCCTACAAGTGGTCTGACTTTGCAGAGACCAGTCTGTAAAATCAGCCTGTCTCCCTATTGCTTTAATAATGTTTCTCAGTCTAATTCAGCTTCTCATGCTTCGCTTCCCCTGGTAAAAGAAAAAAAAAAAAAAAAAGTAATAATGATTAAAAAAAAAGCTTTATTTTCTAAATGCCAATGTCATTTCTTTGCTAGTCCAAAGAGGTATTGGTTAAATATGCATCACTTAAAGGTTAATACAATAAGTGCCCCCTCTATGTGATCCTCTAAGGTAATGAGAGACATCAGAAATGAAAAGGTGCCTGTAAGATTGTGAATTCTGAATTAGTGAGCTGTTACTACAAATGGTGAGAGATGATACTTGCTGGTGGGGATTTTTGTAACCATGTAAATGGGAAATTAAAAAAAACCAACTTAGCCTCTTAAATTAGGAAAGGCTTCTGACAGATTCTGCTGCCACTCCTAGCAGCCTTTTTTCTCTTGTGCTCCTAGGGAAGAGTGATGGAGCTTGCACGGCATCAATGCCATGTGTGAAACAAGGCTGTTGGTCTGCCTGGTGGCACTGGGCTGTAGACTTGCACAAAAGAAAGCTTTGTCAAGCACATAGCTAATATCCAATCTGCTTCCTTTGCAGGTAACATTGAGTATCTGTCCCCTTCTGCCTCTGTGCCTGTGGCTTTATTTCTCCTTTTTCCTTCCCAGAAAATCAGAGTTTCTGGAGCTCGAGCATTCAGCAAAGGCAAGAAGTGCAAGGATCCAGGCTGCCATAACAATGGCTTGTCTGCTTATTGCTTCTCTGTGGTGCTTGTTGGCTTCTTTTAACCCCCTCTCTCTGCTGCAGCTCTGGGAGTTTGCCTAGCAAAAGACATTGCCTGTCTCTACAAATGTAGCTATATTTGCCTAAAGGACAAATTTGGTCAATGAAGAGAGATTCAGGTCTTTAAATGAAAAAGCACCTTTCCTGACCAGGCTGCCTTGGAGGTGCAGCAGTGAAGGGTTTCAGCCCTGGAGCAGGTTAGGGATTTACACGTGAGCTGAGCCTGCAGACTCACCAGGAATTACCTGTTTTCAAAGCTGTCCTTAGACTTTTTTTGAAGTCTTGGGTATGTCTGGGCTGCTTTAGTAAGCATTTTAAAAGGCATTATTGTAAATTGACTGAGAGTATAGTTTAATATTGTAATTTCCTAACCATTATGGATTTTTTGTGTCTCAAAATATTGATTTGTGTGAATGCTTTATAGTCCTGCAGCTTATTCCATATTCCCTTATAAGTAAACAAACTGTCATATGCTAGAATGAAAAAAACCCAACACATTTGTTTTCTGACATCTATGATAAGACAAATAAAAATGCTTTCAAAAATGACTTCTGTTCAAAGTGAAAGTATGCTCGTGTCTCAGACCTAGGATGTATAGTCCCATATGCAAAAAAAACCGTGACTGATGATGACAAATTTTGTTTGCTCATCGGTTCTTAAATGAGTGATTTCACGCTCTGTGACTAATACTAAG
Source organism: Dicrurus megarhynchus (assembly GCA_013399195.1). Lineage (NCBI taxonomy): Eukaryota > Metazoa > Chordata > Aves > Passeriformes > Dicruridae > Dicrurus > Dicrurus megarhynchus. Next base: position 970,970 of record VXAD01003129.1, read on the forward strand.
AGTACAAAGCCACCAAGTTTTAAAGAAAGGAAATAAACATCTTGGGAACAGAGATATTTTTGTTAATCTGGCTTATCAAATACAAGCTTTTGCAAGGATTGTCTGAACCTCTTTTGGTGTCTCTTGCAAAGTTGACAGTTAAGATAAATTTTCCTACTTTTTTCCAAGGAATTTACATGGAGAGGTGAAATCCCATTGAATAATTTGTCAGGAAAGAGACTTATTTTAGATGTTTGTAGTGCCTTTTTTTTAAAAAAAAAGCTAGTGAAAAATACTAAAATTTCATGATCTGACATGATTTTCATAAGTTTGTGTGGTAGCTTTTTCTTAAAAAACAAAACAACAATTATTCATTTGCTTAACCAACATTCCCCCAAAATGAGTGCTTTATGACCTGAAGAATTATTGTGGTAGATGTCCATGCATGACAAACATGTCAACAGGAAAAGCTAATGCTAGAAGCCGCTTTGCATTGCCAGGGAGACATCTGAGTAATTCAACTGTCATCTTTTTAGGGAAGAGTAATTGAAGATACAGGTGATTACAGGACTTCTTGCAAAACCAGAATGAAACAGAAATTGTATCCCCACGTGGGCTGTATTTGGAAGTCCCCTAGGAGCTTGTGGGAAGTTCATGTATTGCAATAGTAAAATGCTGTAGCAAAGGAACTGTATATACTATTTTTCATGTTCCATTTACAGACAAGATTTGGAGAGCAAATCAAGTAAAACAACTTCAACCTGGGCTTCCCTTCCAAAGGGAAGTCCTGTTTTATTTTTGTTGATAAAAAACAAACTCAAAAACCAAAAGAGGAAAAAAAAACCCAGTACTTGTAACAAATTCACTTTTCTATGTTTAAAATCATTACTGAGAAAAAGGCTAGATATGAAAAGTACTGAGTGTTGGGGTTATTTTGTGTCCAGTGAGCTGACTGAAGTTTAAGACAAAGTTGTTGAATGGTTAATTGTTCAAATTGAAGCTCAGTACCATCGTTTGCTTTTGTGTCTGCTTTGTTCAAAAGGTATAGGGTGAAAGTGCTTTTTCTTGTAAATGGTGATTCTTTTGACAAAAGAGAACAATGGCTGACTTTCTACTCTGAGAAATATTCAGTAAGGTGGTGTTAGGTTTTGTAATAACCATCTTGTGTCGTGGCTTTTTCTAAAAACTTGAGTAAGTGTAGGCTTTACCACCAAACAGGTGGTAAAACTAACTGGGCTTTAGTGCAGTGTGCTGTGCCTTTCTCACTTCCCTATGGAAGTACAGCAATACAGGATCATTCTGCCATTCAGCTTTAGAATAGCTAATTCATTTCAATCAAATCTGGCAGATCTCACAGTCACTACATTTTTAGAATTTTTCTAAGTGTGGAGATGTCAGAAGAAAACAGCATTCTGTACTGGTATCCAGTAATCCAGATAAGGGTGAGACATAAGTTTCCAGGCATGAGACCAGCTTCAATTAGAGCTTGTACCTTGGACACAGAGGTAATTAATCACAGGCATAAATCCATAGGAAAGTAGTCTTCATTAGTTCCTGTGTTCCTGGAACCGTGTTTTTGAATAGGTGCCTAGTATGAAGGTAAGAAGTAGCAAACCTCCGGCGTTCCTTTCAGATGAGTTATATAGAGACCTTGATTGGTTTGGGGGTTGTATTTTTTCCTGGTTTATGTGAAATTTGCTGCAAAAGCAAATATGCTGTTCGTGAGAATGGCGTCCTGGCCTGCTGCAGTGAGTATAGTCATACTGAAAGGCCATGTTTAAATCATTAAAAAATCATATGCAATCCTCTTTTTGCCTCAAGCTTAGTTCAAGTCAAAATGGGAGAGCATTAGACTCCTAGAACATGACCTCATTTGAGAACGTAAGGGCTTTTTAAAGGAATTTTTTTTCTCAAGAAAGACCTTATATGTGAGCTCAGCCCACTGAATTCTTCACTGTGTGAGGCAAGCATGGCTCCTCTAGAACATGAGACATTAACTATTGCCAAGCTAAACGAGGTTCCAGTTTTTTTATGTGAATCTCACTGTTAACACAAGCCAAAAAACTGACCAAACCCTTTGCGAATAATCACCAAATTTTGTGTCATTTCTATTAACTTCTTCAAGCATTAAGCCATGAATCCAAAGTTCTGATGCATGCATTTAAACAACTCAAGGTTCTTTTTTTCTGTAGCTTTTGTCAGAGCATGCTTGAAACAACTGACCTTTATAGAAACACCTGCTGTAGAAGGCACATTTACCCTTTTCTATTGCACAGAACAAAAATTGGTTACAGAACAGCTGACCACCTTAGGTTAATCACTTAAGAAAGAGTGAGGAGAGCAGGGTGACCGGTGTTGGTGTCTTTCTGGGAGGTCTGCTGGCCTGGAAGACAATGGCTGTACCAGAGGCTCAAGGATTGCCTTGGGCTGTAGAGAGGGAGAATTGTCCAGGATTGTACTGCTGCTGAAGGGCTGCCCAGAGGTCATAGACTTTTGGCCAGCGGGGGTCAAGTCTGCAAAGCCTAATCTTTGCTCCAGCTATGAGGACACCTTGGTGGTACTGCTAGTTAAACTGCCCCTTTATATTCCTTATTAGACAAAATGGTTCCAGATCTGTCCCTTCTGCACCAGCTACCGTTGTACGCCTATCCTGTGTCTATTCCTTGGAGATAATCCTGAGCATATGGCAGGGGTCGGTCCTGGTGCAATAGTCCTGGTTGTCTCTGGCTGACTTTAGCAGACAGAAGAATCCTGAACATCTCAGAGTTACTCCTCCACTTAAGCCACAGTGTGTGGTGGGAAGGGAAGGGGAATGGGGGAGATGTTTGGTCCACTCCTCCACCTCAGTGCTCACACTAGTCCTGCACTTAGACTTGGTGCAGCAGATGGACCATGAGGGTCGGGGTGTCACCCCACAGCCATGTGGGGAGGTAACACAGCTCCGGCAGCGTGTCAAAAAGGATTCATTAGTGCTTCTCACAGCAGCACTTGCTCCCCTTCTGTGCTCCGTGACCCCCAGCAGTGAGGTCAGAGCACAGCTGTGGCCAAGGAATCGGGGGCACCATGCTGCAGGAGACATGTGGCCTGGAGAGACGGTCCCTTTGCCCTCACTGAGGGACCCGTGGGCGTCAGCTCTGGCTTTCTGTCTCTCTCCCTTCACCCCTGCATTTGGGTCAGGCTCTGGACACTCCTACCCCTTCACGAGTGCCCATCAGGAGACACAAGGGTTAAAATCTGTTGGACCTGATGGTTTAAAAAAAAAATCTCCTTTGCTGAATAATCACAAAAAGCAGCTGGTCTTTCATCGAAGTTGTAGTGTATCTCCACCAGACAACTGCAAATGTTTCTGCAGTATTTATGAGCTCGACATGGAACCTTGTGTGTGAACTTGGTCTGTGCTCACCTTCAGTGTAGGAACCCATCTGTGCAAATGTCCTTGAATTTTGTTTGGTTTTACTGTCCTAGAGGTTGGCTCTTTCAGAGATGGGTTTAGATCAAGCAGCTTTTTGGGGATGCATCAGGTAACCAACCCATGGCAGGGTTCCACAAAAACTCAAAATCAATCTTTACAAATACTTCAATGTCAGATTTTGAAATCTGGTTTGTACAAACACTCGTGCCAATGTAACTTGATTACGCAAATGCCCGTGAAAAGCAAATACGGGATTTGAGCATGGCTAAAACCACCTCATCTTTGAAGAAAAAAAATCAAGTGAATATTCATGGGAGAATTGTGCAATGTTTGACGTAGCTCTAGGGCTGGTCGGGAGACGTGTGCGCCTCGTTTCCCAACAGCCCTGGCACCGGGCGTTGTAGGAACGCTGCTCTGTGGAGGCCCTGGGCGTGCCTTTTACTGAAATTTGGTACTTTTGGTCACAGACGGACTGCGAGTTTATACAATAAAAAATAAAAAGGGGGGGTGGTGGGTGGTGGTTCTGGGCTTGGGTCCGGGCTGGCCGGTGGTTCCGCAGTGGTTTCAAGGCGCAAGGTGCGGCAGCAGCGGCGGGCGGAGCGGTGCGGAACAGTGCGGTGCAGTGCGGCGCGGTGC
>VXAD01003129.1:975492-1108545 GCA_013399195.1 Dicrurus megarhynchus
AGTTATAATTAGCCCGGCCGGGGTCTGAGCGAGCCGGGCGGAGGAAGGGGGAGGAGTGTAACTTTTCGCAGCTCGGGAAGCCCAAGGTTGTCTCTGGTTACCGCTGCCCACGGCCGCGGGGAGGAGGGGGGCGGGACGCCCGCAGGAAGCACCGACACTCCTTCCACAAAGGCCAAATGGTGGCAAGAGCCGCGGGAGCGGCTGCGGGAGGGCGGCAGGAAAGGGCTTTCCCTGAATCCCAGCGTTTCCATCCTGGCGCTCCTGATCGCTGCCGCTTGGTAGTTGCGACTTATGTATATGCTGTAGTTATATTTTTAATAGCAGGTTTTGTTTGGCTCAGTAAATGCGCGTTAGTCTGGGCTACGAGCAGGTGGATGGGAGTGGAGGAGCATAAGATTGGTCTCTTTTATGCATATTGCAGATTAAGCTCGAAAATAGGTGTAGTTAATAATTTCTGCCCTAGTTAGGCCTGGAATTTTTCAAACTGTGTTGGAATGCTAGTTTCTAAAAGCATGGGTAGGAGCCTTATGCAGTAGTTTTCCACTTTATTTTTGATGTGGCTAAAATTCTGTCGTTCAGGCAGCTAGCTGCAGTGGGGGAAATACCATTAACATTCAAATGATGCTGTAATCTCAAAATTCTAAAGTGCCCTCTAAACAGGTACTAGGAAGGGAAGACAGGAAGAAACAAAAAGTAATCCACTTGAGATAAAATTCATAGTAATTTACAGCTACTCTGTGTCTTCTATAGTTGTCTTTTTTTTCCTAACAGATTGTAAAAACTAAACCTAATAACCTTACCTCTGTACTTCTTCCTGACACTCATCCCAGTGTGAAATCATACAGGGCAAAAGTCACAACCTCCACAGTTACTTCTGCAGGAATCCTTTGAAGTATATAATAAAGAAATTAAATTTGAAAACTTCTTGACTTCATCTCCTTCTAGCAAAATATTGGACTTCTAAAATACAAGTAACAGTACTGTTTTTTTATCCAGTGGTTCTAATTTTGTTGGGTTTGGGGTTTTTTAGCTAAGGTGCTAAAATCTAAAACTTTTCAACATTTTAGTATGCTTGTTAGCTTTGTGAAGTTGTTTTAGCATTAAAAAATCCTAAAACTCTAAAACATGTGTTTCTATATTCGGTGTATAGAAAATGCAGTGACTGCACACCTCTCCTTGTGACCTAACAAGTAGACTTTAATGAATTTCAATAGTGACCATCTGAAGTCCTGCTGTTTCAGAGCAAATAGGTTACAAATCTTCATTTGTCTCTTTGTTTGGGGCTTTTTTTTAAAATTATTATTATTATTATTATTATTATTATTTACAGATAGCATGGATTTCCTTATACTGGGAAAGAAGTCAGCTTCTAAGAGGAGGAGGGAGATGTTAATGTGTTTGTTGCTGTGGGTTAGGTTTGGCTTGCTTAGGTCACGGGCATTTTACTGCTGTTTTACTGCATCTTTACAGTTCCGAGGTTCTGTAAGCGGAGGAGCCCTTTGGTAGCATCAGGCTCTGAGTTGCTATGTAAGATGCACTGTAGGCGTTTACTTGCCCGTCTGTCTGAATGTAAGACTGCCTTTCACTATGTATTACTTTAAGATTTGTGAAATAATGTATGAAGTCTTGATTTCCGATCATGACGGACTGTGTTTATCTGGATAGTACTGATCCTTGCTCCTGCGGTGCGTTTGTGAGGCAGTTTGCCGTAGCTGGGTCAGGTGTCTGTGTGTGTGATGTGCTCAAACAGGCATGTCACATCCAATCCTGGCTGCAGGCTGTTAGCCCCTGCAGGGGCTTTAATTCTTGGAATTCACAACTGCTTGATTCGCCAGGTGGAGGTGAGACCTCAAGAGCATGGATCGTGCGATTCCCTCCACATCTCCTAGCCTAGTCCATAGTTTACTGTCACTTCAGCCTTTTCACGTTTCCCAGTTTCCAATGCCTTGAGTTAATCCATTATTTAATCCATATGGTCTCTGGCCATACTGCAGATATTTCTTTATCTGGGTTTTGATGGAAATGGTGCCACACTGAATATTAGACTCAATCATAGGACACCTTGTCAAATATCTTCTCACACTGGTTTTGTGTATGCTGAAATAGAGGAACATTGGGGAATTAAATAAAAATCTTAACTGCTTTTGCAGCCTGTAAGTGTTAGGAGATAATTTTGAAATGTAGTTCTTCACAGTGCATGGTATTCTCTCCTGATTTTGTGATTTTGGAGATTTATTACAATTGTAAATTGGTGTTCGATAACTTGAAGAAATATCAGTGCAAATCCTTATCCTAAAGCCTAACACTTAGGATCAGCATTCTGTAATACTCATTTATGAAAGATAATTTCCACGTTTTATGTGTTCACAGGTGAAACTGTTCAGTCCTCTTATTTCAGTGTATTCATGAACTTTAGGGGGTTTTACCCATATTTATCTGTTTTAATAGAATTTAGCACAAATCATTTAAAAAGTTGTATTGAATTGTGTGCTTAATACTTCTGGTTTAAAAAAATAACAACCACCACATAGTAATTAAATACTCTGGTTTTGTTTTGTTTTTGCTCTTAAGTCGCATCATCCTACCTCGGTGGATGGCTTGGCCTCTGGGATAGTTCAAGACTCTTGGATGACCACGCTTTATGCAAAATCCAGAATCTTCCTGCCTGGATTCCTTTCTGTTTTCTAAGGGTAAGTACTTGTATGTTTTTATGAAATTGTATCTTATGTGCATAGGGCACGTTCTGATAATGGGCTGCAGATGTTATTTGTGGATTAGAATGGTAAACTGAAATATGTCTTTTAAAAACGGGGTATATAATATCAAGTGAGGTGCTTAGACTTACTGGACAGTATAAACTCTTTGGTTTGAGTATTCTGAATTTCCATTACTGTTTTTTATAAGGGGGAATTATTACAATGCAACAAAGCATATTGCCGTAAGATCACATTTTTCTTGGAAATTGGTTAACTGAGGCTTAAATCTTACAGTGAGAGTCACTGTTCAGCTGCTAAAATTGAGTCTTACAATCTTGTCTTGTGAGAAGGTGGCACTTGGGATACTGAAGTAAACTTGTGTGCTACAAGAGAAAATTCAGTGATTTCTGATTTGGTTACTGAAAGAATAAATGCACTGTCCTCTATCAGGAAAAGAGCTTTTTTTCTTGTTTGCTTTTACTGTTAATGGTCCAATTTTTTCTGTTAAAGTATGGGCATGCCAATTTTTAATATTTAGTAAGCTATAAGTTCCTTTATTAGTGGATCTTTTAGATTGCTGTAACTCTAAAACATGTGTCAGTGTTATGTAGGTGAATGCATCCAGTATCTCTATTTGAAGCAAATAGGATAAGGAAAATGGATTGAGAACTGTTCAGTTGACTAGAACAAGCTGTGAAGAGGTTGTCATTGCATTTGCAGATCTAATGATCCTTTGTCTCTCCAGTGAGATGCTTTGGTGGAACCATGGTGGTTTGGTTCTTGTTGTTTCCTTTATGAGTCCTTTATGTTCTCATTTAATTATAGTTTAGTTTTACTATGGGAGTTTCTAGGTTTAGTAACTCTTGATCATGTATTAGCTTTTGCCAGCTACTGTTGATCCTTAGTTTAAATGATTCCAGGCCCTTGTTCCATTAAAAAAAAAAATCCACCCAAAATTCCTGGAAAAAACTTTGCTAAACACATTCTCATTAAAAATATATGTGTGAGCTTTGTTAGTAAATGTGGAATGAGATACACAAGTGACAGACAAGAGTGATAGTGGTTTAGTTTGGGGTTTTTTAAGGATGGAAGTTTCTCTCTGCTGAGCACGGGAACACTGGAGCTCCCTCAGCAGCTCTCCCTTATACTCCAGCGTTAGATATCAGCTGCTGAGAATGTGGTTCATTTACTCTTGGGAACAGCCTGGATCCACTTGTTTTAGCTGTGGAAGGTACAGATCCTAACAAAGGCGTTCCTTCCCCAGAGTGAAATGTCATGCTCTGAAACTTAGCTGCCATAGTTTGTAAAGCAAAGCTCTTATCAGTGCTTTGCGAAATGAAATGGGAGTAAGGAACTTAGAAAGATGTCCTTAAGTGCAGGAATTTTCCAGATCCCGTTAGACATAACATAAACAGGTTGTTGTGAGGGGTTTCAAACTAACTTCTAAATCGAGGTAAAACTTACTTCCTAGTGCGTCCTAAATATCATTTCGTCTCCTACAATATTTGTGTACGGTACGGTTTTATTCTCTACTTCCACACATAGTGAATGACAGTGGGAAGGTTATGAATTCCAGAATAATTCTCTGCTAAACTCAGTCTTCCTCTTGTTCCTTTCCTATACCTAATGAATGCTATTCAGGTTAGTTTTACTTTCAAAATGTGGGGAAATCCTTAGGTGTGGGGTTTTTTTCCTGTTTTGTTTTCAGGGTTGGGGTGTGTGTATGCCTGTGTTTGGTTTTGGGTTTGTTTGTTGTTTTTGTTGGGGTTTCTTGAGTCTGAACAGTAGCATATCTTGGTTCTGTGTTCCAGTTACTTTGTACAAGACTTGGGCATGTTATAGGTCAAGATTTGTTGACCAAAAAGTTGACATTAAGTCTCCTTTCTTTGAGCTGCTATTTTCTGGTAATTTCTGACTCCTGTGAAGAAGTTGTTGCATAGGAGTTTAGGTATGGGAGTAAGCTGGTAGGACTGCACTCCTCCCTGTATGCACACTTTTAGTCACTTGTGCCTTCTCCAGCAGTTACTCATCTTGGCTAAACTGGGGCAGGGCTGAGAGGGGGGATGGGGTGCCAATGGACTTAAACACATTTTTGTATATTGAAAGTGTCTTCAGGTCCAAATTGCATTTTACTTTGGTGTTTCCTAAGGCGTTTAGTCCTTCCTTCACTTGCTCTTGGTAACAGCTGAGATGCTGTTTGGGGATCTCTAGCACTTGCTGGGGACCCCAGATGGGAGGCACTGTTCTGTGTGGTCTGACAGCTTAGGGTGTTATGTAAGGCAAGTCCAAGTGATCAGCCCTAAGCCCGGATGGGAGGAAGGGATTTGTGCTGTGTCTGTTAACTGCACCTTCAGCCTTTCCGTTTTCTTGTGCACTTTCTTCTACATCAAATACGAGCCAATAGCCAGTCCAGCACTTAATTAAAACTCTTCGTGAAGTTGTGTTGCCTAAGCTAAAATGTGTGTTGGGTAGGGGAAGGATTATCATCAGAAATAGTGTGCAGCATACATCAAATAATTCTGGGAAACAGCCGTAACTGTGGGATGTTTGTCTTCCTTTGCACTTCCTGCAGATAGATGTGTGCTTGTGAGATGTGTCCGTGGAAGAGAGGGGAGGGCAGGACAGCCTTGGTCAGTCACTAACACAAGTCTGCAGCCCAGAGAGACTTCTGTCTGTCTTTACTCTTATATGGTTTCTACAGTTATGAGACAAAGGAGACTTTGAAAGGGAATTGCCCAAATTACAACGGCAAGGAGTCTCTAATTTTGATTTTAATACGTAAGTTGCATTACTGCAAACTGGACAGGCAGCTTTCACTCGTGAGGTGCTTACACATCTGCAAAGCTGGTATTTTGTCCTGTAAGAAAAAGTAATATTTCACTTTGAGACAGTGTTGGGCTGAAAAATGCAACAGTGTGGCTTTACAGAAAGGATCAAGCAAGTTTGAATTTAATAATATCCTAAAAAGAAAAGCCAAAAGGAACCACTATGAATTAAATTATATTTACCTGCATAGTGAAGGCCAGGTACTTTATTGATGATCTTGCTATTTAAACATATTTAATGGTAAATAAATAACTGTTGTGTAGTTGATTACAGTGCTTGTTCTGTGCATGAAAAGTTCATGTTCAGACAATACTAACCATGGCAGTTGTGTTTGATACACTCATTATTTTTGAAGCTCTTCTCTGCTGAAAAGTAAAGCTCTGTGAGGTCCTGAGTTCTAAACATTGTTTAACTTTGCTCTTTAGTTCTTCTCCCTCATCTTCCAAAAAAGTTTTTAAGTAGTAGTTTGCCCAGATAGAAGTAATTGAGGGTTTTTTCACATGTTGCATTATTCCTTGAGAGTGTTCCCAGCTGTACTTCCTGACCATGTGTCAGTGGCAGCTGCACTGTCAGACCCTGTGACAGATGGAGCTGAAATGGTGGCACGAGCCTGTATTGTCCACAACACGTCGCAGTGTGAATTTTTCTTGGTAGCCAGGAATGTTTCTTCTGAGTAGCTGCACCCTGACCAGGCCTGTTTGTTTGGTATTGTGTGGATTTGCCAACCAGGGACATGCCTCTTTCCTCCCAAGTTTTTTCAAACCCTGGCATGGTGTAGGATTACAGTGCTTGGATGCTTCTTCCCATCTTAGCAGGGAGGAGTTGCTATGAAATGTCCTCCATGGAGGACTGGAAGGAACTGAGGAACATGCTGTCAGAGCAGAATTTCTATGTAGACTCCATTGTAGTTTAGTGATGGGAATAGAGAGTTTGGTACTCTCAAATATTGAGCTCACTTTGCTTTCTTTTCTCTATATCTGAAAATTATTTTAATTTAAAAAGCATTCTGCCATAAACAGCCTGTGGCTCAGTTTGCATTACTATAATGAGAGAGAATGAGAAAATGCCAGAAAAAAAGTTGAGATGTGTTGTTCCTCATTGTTCCTGTTTTTTTCATGACAAAAGATTCTAAAATAGATCATCTGAATGGAAAAAAAAATTTGTTGTGAACTTTTTCAAGTTCAAGAAGAGGGTGACTTAGAGCTTGCTGCTTTTATAATTGAACAGCTATGTACGGACCTCACATTTGAAGTTGGCATAAACTTTAATTTTTATTCGGTTTATTTACTTACAAACTACAGTTATCAGATTGGCACATCCCAAAATCCTGCTACTTGATCCAATTTTTTGAGATCTGAGTAGGTTCCTGGAATTAGGTTGGAGTAAGGAAAGTGCAGTTTGTGGAGACTCTTTGTGCTTTAGCGTGCTCAGACTGTGCTCCTCTGAGCTGGCTGTGCCCTCGTGTCAGCTGATGGAAGGGCTGACACTGCTCCTCGTCTGGGCACTGGGGGTTCATGTGTGCACAGCTGCTTGTTTGCCCTACTACCAAAAACTGAAGTGGAGAAAGCATTGCATAATTAAATAATACCATCAGCATCTTCTGCTGCAAAGTAATGCTGCGAAAGAGAGCATCTGACTGAATTTTGGGTTTGGGATGAGATGTTGATATGCAGCACTACAGAACAAGCTGCTCAGAAAATACACACTAGTTTGTTAAGGATCTGATCCCGTCAGAATTTCTTGTGTTAGAAAGTAAAGCAAAAGGCCTGATAAAATGTAGATTAGCTGGTAACAAAGGGGCTTTGTGTCTTTTGTAGGTCAGCAGCTGAGTGTGTTTGACAAGAACTGAAATTTAATGTCTCCTGTAGCAACCATGACACTAGTAATTTTTAAATCCCCTGTACCAATGGTACTCTGGTTTTTATTAGTCTTTTCCAAATTTTTGTGTAACCTTTGAAGTCATCTAGCTCTTGGAGGGAGAGTTAGGGATTCTTCCTGTTAGGAAAAAACCCTCAATGTTAGACAGAATTTCTAAAATGTAAGGTAGTACTATGTTTGTGTATTTTAAAAAACATCTTGAGAGTGGGGAGTACATTAAGTAGAAACATTTTGAAGTTGGAGCAAATAGTGTTTCTTGCACTTCATTTTTATAGTCAAGTGCTGTCATGCTCGAGCATTGTTACATATTTCTTAAATGCTCTGGGACAAATTTTATGACGGAAATTTGAGGAATGCAAAGAAGGGTGTCTGCCTATATGAGCATGAAGTATTTAGTCTAACTAGACTACTGTTTGAATTAAATAGTAAAACATGTCATTTTAAGTTGTTCTTGTGAAATTATACATCCTTGCATATCATAGTCTGCTTGCTCTTTAAGCTTGCTTACAGAATTTAAATACTAGCACATTTTTGAGATGATAGGAATTAATGTTACTCATATAATTCAAAGAGATAAGAATAGTATGTCCTGTGTACCTAACAAAGTGTAAATGTATATTTAAAAGGAGTAAATTATCAAAACCAAGCATTCTGAATGTGTGAAATGTCAGAATTGCTGTTTCCTGTGTGGTCATAACTTCATTCCCTTATGGGTGTAAATTTTGGTCTGTTTAATTAATTGAGAGAAAAAAAATAAAACCAAAACAAAAAAACCCCACTAGTGGGCAGTGTATGGGAGTGATGGTGCTTAGTGAAGGAACAGCCTTTTTGATGCATAATTTTTGTTTGTATAGTGATGCTATGAGGTAATGCCTTAGGTAGTACACATTTAAACGCTTCTTAAAATGGAGAGCTCACAATTTTATTGTGAGTTTTTTGATGATGTGCATAAATGATTGTCTTCATGATGAGAGTTGGTATATTTAGCAACAGTCTACTTCTCCTGCATAATTGTGATTTTCCATAGTTTGTGTCAAAAATTATCACTTACTGACTGAGGATGCCTGACACAGACACTGCCTCCCCAGAATGCTTCCTTATTGTATTTTGTGCCTGAACTTTGTATCCAGATTTGTTCTGATTTTGTTGTAATGGAGTGCTCGGTACTGGCTGTTAATGGGGTGCCAGAGAGGGAGAGCGAAACGTGATCAGTGTGGGAAGATGATCCAGGTGAACAGGCACACCACATCCAGACACCTTCTGGATTTTAAAGAGATTCAGCTGGTGCTGTGGCAGTTTAGCAGAAAACTTTGGAGAAAAACAGAGTTCCAAAGTTAAAAAATTGCAGCTCTGGTAAAATTGCAAGTAATTAAACTTTGTTGCCGTTTCAAGAGTGACTATGTTAGTGAACTGAAGATAGGCCAGACTACTCCCTCCTAAGTAAAAATGCAGTCACAGGACAAGTTGAATTTCATCCAGATGTGTCCTTTAAAAAAAACAGTGTGTACAATTGAGAAGTCTGATGGTTAAACTCCTGTAGCAGCTGTCTGTTTTCTCTTCTGTGTCTTGCTGAGGCGGATGCACTGCTTGCTTGCTTTCTGTTCCTCCAGAGGAGCTGAGTTCTCCAACAGCCTTGTCTGGGCAGATGGATGTAGCCATGGAGCCCTGCCATGCTTCCTGCAAATCTGCAGAAATCCCGAAAGTAAAAGAGGCTTTATCCTGCTGCCTTCTCCTTGTCCCCAAAAGTCTAGCAACAGGCTAGCAGCTGGCAGCTGCGGCCATCAGCTGAGCTATTGCTGGCAGTATCCAGTGCTCACATGGAAAGGAAGCTGGGAGGCCCTCGGCAGCATGCAGGGTCTGGATCATTGTGCATGAAGGATCTGCCCTTAATCTGCCACTGGTGTCTAATTTATGATTGCTTAATTTTTTTTTAATTGTTTGGGACTGAGGTGTCTGTACTCACGGACACTTTAGAATGTGTGTAACTGAGATTTTAGCAGTGTTTCTGTGCACAGTATGCTCCTTTCTGTGTTTATGTGAGTGATTGCATAGGGCTTGTTGTCCCTAATAAAACACTTTAGACTTGGGATGGTAATTGCAACATACCCAAGCAGGTATTTGTTTGGATCACTTACATTTTAGATGTGTGTGTGTACAGTTTTTGTACCACATTGTTCTAGACCTACGGTATTTCAGTGCAAGAGCACACAAAGCAGAATGAATACAACTAAGTTCTTTTTTTTTCCTATTTACCAAAATTGGTCACTTTTAAAATGCTGTTTGTTAGCTTCCTGCCTGATGTTCTTAGTGTGAAGTCAGTAGCAGGTTGTGAACCAGCAGCCATGAGCAGTGATTGTCTTTCTGTGAGCTCAGCGGCCCAGCCAGATTTCCTCCCATCATTTAACCAAACTACCAAGCTGTGGAATGGATATAAGGATCCCATGGGAGGCCCTGCTGTTGGTCTTGCTGTAAAATAATTTTGGGTCACCAAAGAAAAAGGAGAAAAATCAGTCCTATAGAGAGTTCTCAGAGACACTGGGCAAGACATTAGAATGCCTTAATGAGATCAGAATGGGTGTTGTAAACTAGCTTTGAAATCTTACCTGATGTACCCAAGAATGAATGTTAAAATGGAAATTATTAAATATTCTATATAGTTGTTTCATCCTTAATATAAACAACTATTTTATTTCATGTGGACAGTCAGATATACTTAGAAGTATATAGCTTTTTAAAAAAAGAGTTAGTGTATTTCTTCCATGTTTTCTGTTTAGAAAAAAAAGTTGCCATTAAACAATATAGCTGGAAAGTGCATCCTGTCAATGGAATTAGTATTGTGTAGGATTTCATTCTGTCTCTTGATGTTCTGTGACATCAGAGGTCTTAAGTTAACCAACACATTGTACACTACAGGCTTTCCAGAATTGTCTGTTGGGCCTGCCCAAGGTTAATTCATAATTTCTGTCTTCCAGGTTCATGTTGGGGAGAGGCCTAAAGCGCAAGCTGAGTGACTATGAGGAGAACATGGCTGGTCTCTCGAGTGCCTTTGATTCCAGTCGAGGTCTGCCATACCCACTCAAGAGGCAGCTGGTGCTCAACATGTGCCTCACCAAGTTACAGACGTACAAAATGCTGGTGGAGCCGAACCTGCACCGCTCTGTCCTCATCGCCAACACCGTGCGGCAGATCCAGGAGGAGATGAGACAAGAGAGTAACCAGCAGCCAGTGAATATCTGCCCTGGCATTGCTCCTGCTTCTCACAGCTACACAGGGATGGAGTCACCTGGGATTGCCCTTCAGTTGCCTTCAGGTATTGGTCAGCAAGAGTCTCACTGTTGTGACCTGCGGTCTGTGGAAGACCCCATTGAAAACAGCCTGCTGATCGTTTCAGACGATGACATGTCATCTGCTATTTCATCTATTCTGAAGGATTTAGACTTTGTAGAAGATATCAGCCCACCAACGTGTCTGGTTCCTACTGGAGATGACCAGCCAAAGTTTCCAGAAAATACTGGTCTGAAACTAGAAGATGATAGACAGGATTTGAAGGGAGCTGAATGTGTGTTTGGTTCCTTTGAGATATCAAATTCAACCAGTTACTTGAAGGATTTGGCAATAGATGACATTTTTGAAGATATTGACACTTCAATGTATGATTCAGACTTCTGTTGCCCTCCGTTAACGCCGCCCAGATCACCATCTCTTGCTACAGAAGAGCCATTGAAAACCTTTCCATCTTGTAATTCTTCTTCAGCAAACAACATTCAGATATGTAGAACAGATCTGAGTGAGTTGGACCACATCATGGAAATTCTGGTTGGATCCTGATACTTATTTTACCCAAAGATACTTTTAAACTGCCACTTTCATTTGGTTTCAGGATAAAAGCCACTGGAAAAGTTGTAAAGAATTCTTTAAAAAGCAAACTAAATAATAATTTGTCCATAGTAGGATTTTCTAAATAATTCCAAAACTTATAAACCAAAAAAGTGGCAGATTTTTTTTAAAAAAAATTTATTTATCAGAACTGTGCAATCATCATTTTCCTTCCAGGGTGTATGTGGAACAATGGGCACATAACCCTCATCACCCCTCATGCCTCTTTCAATAAACTTTTTTATGTGCAATTTTTAATTTGACAGAAGAATTTACATGCAAAGCAAATTTCATATGAGGTGATCTTTTACGAAGCCTCCACTTTATTTTTAATATCAGAGTCTATGCCAAGCTGGCATCTGTCAAGTTGCAGAGTTAGATTGTGTGGATTGCAGACACGTTACTAGAGATGGGTATATTTTAAAAATGAGACACGCTTTGCTTTCTTTTGGTCAGAAAAGCAGATCAAGACACGTACCAACAAAGTCTCTTGCATTTTCTAAAGCATTCAGAACTATTTATTTTTGTAAATTTTATAGTCTTTCTACATTTTACTACGTTATTTCATCATAGTTCAAATATAATGGACTTCTAGTTGGATGTGTTTAGCACTACCTCTGAGCTGAAATGCTTTAACTCTTTCCAATGCTTCATCTGAGACTGCAAATCTTTTTGTTTCTGTTTTTTTCTGGGGCAAAGTACTTCTGACTCATTAAGTTGATCCTTTGACAGTGACCTAGCTGGTTTGTGAAATCAAGGGTATTCAATGTTTTAAAACTTTTAAGTATTTACAAATTAATTTATATGTAGATTGTGCAATTTAACATTTTTCTGTCAGTATTATGTGCTTAGATTTTGAATAATCTTGGCGTTCTTTAAATTAAAACTTACTATGTACAGGTAGCTTTTTATTCTCTTTTGGAAAACACTGTCCTTCAACCCTGCTTTCACTACAGATTTTAAGATGATTTTTATGTGCAATATTATTTAAAAAAATACACATTTGTATACCTGGCATTGTGGGAAGAAACGCTTCAAACTTAAAACCTCTAGCACCTTTGGAGGATACTCAGAGAGCCAACAGTTCTGCGTCCTTTTGGAAGCCAAGCTGAGAACACTTCTTGCTGCAGCAATGCCCGCTGCTGTGACCGCCCCTGCAGCACCCGTGGGGCTGTGGGGAGTCGGTGCTGGTGCCTCTGTCCCTCCCAGGGGCTGGGACCACCTGGGCTTTGGAACCCTCGAGCTGCTGCCCCACGCTGTCTTGGGTGGGGCAGGGGTATTTTTATGCAGATACACAAACACCCTCCTCAGCTGGAGATGAGATTTGCAGTGAGAACTGTTTTTCCATAAGGCAGTTTGGGTTCTGTGTTTCAGCCTGAACCGAGGTCTAGATCAATCCCTGCTATCGTCTTCTGAGTTTCACACTTGCACATTGCTTTTTGGTTTGGGTTTTGTTATTTTTTTTCCTTGTTTTTTAATTATAAAACTTACTTTGTTCTTGAAAGCTGCAGCACCTGTCTTGGAAACTTGCAGTTGTAAAACCTTTGCTTTGGTTTGTTGTATTTTTTTGGGTTTTTGTTCTGCTGAGACTTTTTATGAACGGAGCATCGGCAGAGGGAAAAAATTGTTGCCTGTGTGTTGCATCTCACAGAAGTTGAAATCCTGGCCCTGTTGAAGGGGCCAGGGTGTCACCTGGTATTTCTAGTCTTAACTGATGCTGTAGCACACCTACCTTGTGCAGAGATATCCATTTCTTACTGTGACTCTCTTAGTTAACAGTTAGCTGCCGACATAATTTGGTATCCCAGGCCAATGGAGAACCATTTCAGGTCATCCTCGCAGCCATCTGGGTTGTTTAGCAACCGAAGGGTATAAGTGTATTTATATGCATATATTGTATTGATTCTAATATAAAACTTCTGATCTAAAGTATTTTGAATTGCTGGATAAAGGGATTTGTTTGAAGAGTGTATAACTAGTTCTTGAAGAGGTACAGCTTCAGAATGTACACAGATTGTGCATTGTGTATAGACTACTCTGGCTTTTCCTCAGCCTCTACTTTTGTATTAAAAATATGACTGAATAAATCCTTGAAATATTAAGGGCCTTCTGCACTGTGATGAAACAGAGATGCGGTTAAAAATGTCTTTAAATTCAGCAATGAGGGATAAAATAAAAAGACTGCATCTAATCTCTTTTTGCATTTGAAAATATGGAATGTTACTATGCAGTAAAGATATTTTGGTATGAAAATTGTATCATATAGCAAATAGTGAACACTTAATAAATCCACTTACCTTGCAGTCTCTACAGAAACAGAAGACAACTTGTTTTCAACATTTACATACTAAAGTTTTTTGTATACTGCAGAAAAAGATTAAATTGTTGGTAGATCTTTTATCAACAATTCAAAATGCAATTTTTGTTCAAGTCCTGGCTACAGAGCTCTGTTTCTAATTGGTTGCTTGTGTCACAGTGCCAAGACCATGAGCTGGTATGTAATGCAGTTCGGTTATGTTTGGAATTATGTGCAAAGGGAAGTTTAATTTTTAAATATGCACAAACTAAGTGTAAAGTCCTTCCATGTAAAATGAAGTTAGAGGCTAGTTGTGGTGGACCTATTTATTGTATGTTTGGAAATAAAAGCCACAGTTTTGCATTTAAACCAGTTATATTTTGGAGCCTTCAGTATTTGACTGTTTTTAAAATCTATGGCACCTTGCCGCCTTTCCTTTGGTCTTTTACTCACAAAGACATAACGTTTTCCCTGGGCTTTTGTACCTTTTTTCCTTCTCCACATACCCCATCTTCCCCATCCCTTGTCCCTAGAAATACTAAACACCTTACAAACCTGTACAGAATTTGCACAGGCCAGGCACCGTAACAGCGTTCCACATGAGGATTCCGCATACCCTGAAGGACGGATTCCTTTAGGGAAGCACCACAGCCTGATCTGAGTGCCTTCGGTGAGGGAGTGTGAACACTGAAATTCCTGGGCAGTTATGCCTATACAATAATAATAATACTGGTAATAAGATTAAGGTTTGGGATCTTCATGATCTTTGCTCGGTGGTCATTTTCTTTCACAGCATCACATCCTCCCAGCTTGGGAGCCTGGAACTGGGAATCTTCTGATAATGTTACACTCATTTACCATAATCCATAGGCTTTGTCTATTTCAGCTATTACTATCTAAGCTGCAGCTTCGCTCTGGCTCTGATTTTCACTAAAAAACACTACACCCTCACATCCCCATTGTAAGCAAACAAGGGATGGCCCACAGAGCGTTTTTCCAGCCGGTGTGGGGGGATTCTTGTTGGGAACAGGTGTTCTTAGCACTTAGCTGTCCTCTGGGCTTTGTCTCCAGTGCCCTGTGAGGTGCTCCCAGCTCCTGCAGTTCTTGGTGTCCCTTCAGGGGTTGCTGTGCCTGCAAGCAAGTGTCAGATACAAGTGTCCTTGAAACGTGGAGTGGTGACTCTTCAGACCTGTGTCTGTCCAGCTTGTCAGGCTGGACAAAAGCCCTGCCGCTCTGGGCTAGTGAAAGGCTGCTCGTACAAATCACACCAGCAGCTTCAGGTTTAGCGGTTTCCATCCTCTTCTGTTGTGGACTTCTAAAATGAGATCCTGACTCTTCTAAAATGAATTTCAAGGTTTAAATTGAGGCAGAATCACCATTTCCCCTCATTTTCAATTGTTTCAATAGAGAGGAACCTTTTTATGTGCCATTTTAAGAGTTAAGTTGAATTCCCTCCATTTTAATGGGAAAAACATTCATATCGTATACATTGAGGCATAACAGAGCACTCTCCAGCAACTTTCACTGGTGAGACTGCAGTGGCTGCTGCTTACAGACTTCCTCCTCCCTTTGTCCTGCAGCCTGCTGACCACAGTGTGAAGAGCACAGGTTTAGAAGGAACTGCACAGAAATCTGGTGGTGTGACCACCGTGCCACCATCAGCTCTTTGACTCATTCCTGAGGAAGCTGCAACGGATGCTGCAGGACAGCGCTGAGCCTGTGCCCGTGGCAGCAGAAAACGCTGCCTTACGAGGGTGTGCTGCAGCTCAGTGTTTTAAGAAAATGTTTTTGAAGCGTTCAGAGGAAGCTGAGACTGTTTAAAGATGGTGTAGATTTTCATATACTTGCATCGATCTTAGCTGTGCTGAAAGATCTGAACTAAAAAGCACTCAGAGCAGCACAGCTCAGTGCAGTGCTGCTTCAAACACCTGGCTGGGGAGGTCTGGGTGCTACCCAGAGTGCTCTCTCCAGCTCTGTAATCCGTGTGCTGGAAGTGACACTTTAAAAGACTAATTTTCCAGCACAAGCAACAGTAAAATACACAAAATTAAATAACCTATCCATTAGGTCTGTGGGGAGGATGAGTTATAAATTAGTGGCCAAACTAATTTTGAGCTATTCAAAATCAATATTTTGATTTTTATTTGATTTTAGAGGTGAGGTTCTAAGGTCTGAAGACGCAGAAGTGTGTCTGTAGAAGTGTGTGTTAATAAAGCAGATGTTTGGGGAAGCTGGAGGATTTTTGGCATTTCAGGATTTGCCCAGCTTTCAGAGGCATCTCGCCTTGATTGAAAAAGCAAAAAATGTTGCAACTTCATTCCATACATTTTTCCCTCATCAGAGCCTGCTTATCCCACCCAGCAGAGCACTAAGCCAGGCTGGCTGTGCTCTGGCAACCAGGCTGTGCTGTGGGAGACAATTTAGGAGATTCTCAGACATATTTCAGTAGAAGGAGCAGAAAATTTTTCTCTTTGAATCTTCCAGAGTGGATCTGGAAAGTTAAACTTGGATCCACAGGGAAATTTGGGGGTTAACAATTCATTTGAAGGTAGCTCAGTTTTAGCCAAATTCCCTCTGCTGTCTTAACTGGAGTAGAAGTACTCTAAGAAGTCCCATTTTTAAACTATTAGAGCTGATCTTCATCATTAAAAAATACCAGAGTGCTTTTAAATCCTGTGATGACCCTGCATTTTGAAAAAATCTTACGCTTTTACAAGATTTCTTTTATTTGACTCCATCTTCTGCATATACAACCAATGGTGGGCTTATAGTATAGTTAGAAATCATTCTGGAGTCTGATTGTCCCCCTCCTTTTCTTGCCTCTTTTAAAAATTATTATCATTAATTAAATTCCACATTTTAGTATATGCATTGAATAATTTTCAATCTTTCACAATGAAGTTGGTTTGAGGGTTTTTTTTGCAAAGCTGTTTACAGCATTCCTTCCACAAAGGAAGCATTTCAGTAATTACACTGCTGATTGGAACTTCGTAAAACTTTGTTCTATGGGTATATTTCCCCTCTAATCCCAGCAGAAGGAAGAGGCATTCCTGCCTAGCTCTGCTCTCTGTCCAAAACTGCCTTGCTCTCGTTTTCACCTTTGTAAAATCCTAAGCAAATGTCAGAAGCCTGTGGTATTTGCTGTCTGCAAACAGAGAGTACAGTAACACGTTTAGTTCATCAAAACTCAGGATTTCACAGCCCAGAGCTCGTAACTAAGATGAGAAACGGTGAAAATCGGAGCTTGAAACGTGCTGAGGTACAAAGTGTTATTTCCTCTGTGCAGCAGTTCCAGAGCTCAGGCACCGGGAGCCCTGGTGCAGCCATGCCTTTGGGGACACAGCGTGTGCTGGCACCCCGGGCCGGCTGCCAGGGACAGCAGGAACGAGGAAATGACTCAAGGAAATGAGCGGTCTCTGCTTGTGCAGAACGCGTCAGAGGCGCTTCCGGCACCCCTCGTTTCCCAGGAAAACCACGGAAGGCAAGGCTACGTTTTTACTACGAAATGTGCCTGAGGATGGTTGGATACACTTTGGTTTGTCTCCCTGATCGCTTGGCAGCTGAGGGAGTCTGGTTTTGTCTTTGTGGGTACCCCCAAATGTGCCGGTTGTGTACAAATTCTGATGGGGGCTGGAGGGTTGCCAGAACTCCCCAGTCTTGAAGCGGAATTGCTTTGTCATTCCCATTTTGCTTGTCTTTTCCCCTGGAAAGGTGAATTTGTCCATCTCAGACTGGAAAGGGGAGTTACAAGGTTCCTCAGTTGCCTTATGCAGCCAGTGCTTACAAGCAGTGAGGGCTCAGGTGGCCCAAAGCGTCTGTCCGAAAGTGAAAGACCTGAAAGGTGGAGCCCATCACTTTTGGAACCCCAGGAGTTTGTTTCCCTGCTGAATCATAAGGGCCCTTTTTTCTTTCCATTCTGTACCTTGGACAGGGCTATAAAATCTGCTAATATGAGGGAAAGATGACGTATTCATCCTTGTGCCAGAGTAACAGGGCAAAACATTTTTCGATACATTCATCCAGTGTTTGCAAAAAGCAAAGGCAAAATTGAAAACCCAGAGGAAAAGAGGGCTCTGATGCATCAGTGAGTGTTACACACACTAAGTTGCCCCTTCGAGCCCCTCTGCAGGCCCCTGCTTGGCTGAAAGCATAAAAACGGGATTTTAATCTTAAAATTGATTTTAATAAGGTTTATTACCAACCTCAACTATTCAGTCACCATTTACTGGCAATTTAACATTTTGTGAGCTTATGACTACAACCTATTTAATACATGTTTAGAAGCTCTGAAAGAATACAAGGGAAACTGAAAACTAATTCAAATCTAGGGTTAACTGAAAAAGTTAACCCTGCTCTTCTATCCCCATGGAGTTTCCAGTTTGTCATTGCAGAACTCCCTCCAGGGCCAGGGAAGCTACAGAGCCACTTCAAAACAGCATTTTTCCAAGTGCCCTGTTCCATCTGCTGAGTAAGCAGGACACAGTTCATCCCATGCTAATAGCACTGAGGTATCATAAGCATTACTGAACTTATTACAGCAATTGTAATGTCACTGCTGAACAGTTTACTAGATTAAGGGTTGAAGTCTGTCAGTGCTTTATAGTATTCTTAATTCTAAGAACAGAATAGGAACATCATTAAATAATTAACTGACTTAGTTTTGCAACACCCAACTTCGCTCCCTGCTTTCAACACATAAAATATCAGTTGCATTTTTTAAAATAAAAAGCCATATAAAATTTTCATATTCAGAATGGCCAGAGCAGCAAATAGATCAGTAACTCGTGTAAAAGTTACTGCCAATGGATAAATAAAGCTGCTGCAGTTGGCAGGGAACCAACACAGATTCTCTGAATGACAGTGAAGTACATCCCCTGTGGCACTCGAGCATGCAGGAAGATGGGCAACAGTCGATAGTTACTATAAAATTTTTAAAGGGCAGGAATTTACACCTTTGTGCTGTGCAAGTCCCCAACTACAACGCTGCTGAGCTTTTACAGGCAGGGTATGCATGGTGTAAGTGTGGCTGAACGAACCCAACACATCCTGTGATAATCAGCTTCAACGAGGTGATTTATTTCGGTCAGAAAACAAAGCCAGAACAAAGCATTTTGCTGCCTCCACCCCTATCACCACAGCAGGCTTCACCAGACAGAAGTTAAAGTGCTTTCATTCTGCTAAACCCCATTGAAAGTCCTCAAATGAAGAAGGCTCCTTTCATTACACCCAGCAGTGGCAAAGCAACAGATCTCAGCTGATCCAAACTGGAGCAAGTAGGAGAGAGGGTGACAAGGCACACGTTAAACACACCTGAGACTTGTGAAGAGTTTGGCAGGGAAAGGAGGGTTTTGATTGAAGAGGCATTAAGGCCTGAAAGGTCAGTAGTTCAGGAGAATCCACCAGAGTTACCCTGGAGTGTGGATGTAGCTGCAGCATTTACTGTAAGGGACACAACTCTGCAGCAAAACTCAGCAGGACAAAATTACAAAATTTGACTTTGCAAATTAACAAGAGAAATATCTTCTAATAACCTGGCCTTAGGTCCCTCAATATACAGCAATATGTCACTTTCCTAAAGAACATCTGTAGTCTATAGTACCAAGTCAGTAACAAAATGAAGGTAAACTGCATTCAGTTCAAAAAAAAGAAAAAAGAAAAAAAAACCGCTATAAAGTGCATTTAGTTCAACAAACATCATTACTGAAAAATTTCATTTTTAGGTTGTGTGTAGCAAAAATCTGCTTCTTCCTTGGGATTGTTATACACTGTGTGTTTTCATTTGATGATGTGGTCTTCAAAAAGAAGTTGCAGGTGAAAAGATGACCATGTCTGGAGTCTGGTGACACAGAAAGCTGAGTGAAAAAGAAAAGCTCAGTTAATTTTTTCCATCCTACAGGAAGTTAATCACTTTGCATATGCCAACCTAATTTTTAAAAATTTTCATTAAAATATTTTTTTTTAATTTATTTTAAAAAATTTAGAGGAAAAACACCCCATAACTACAAAGATAAATGGAAAACATCCCATTATATGATCTGACTTACTTTAAATTAGAAATAACAACATGTACTTTGTAATGAATTTGTCTTTCAGACACCAAGCTGCAGGGTTTGTTCTTTCCCTTTTGAGGCTATTCCAGAAAAATATTACCCATTTACCTTAACTTTGTATCACAATTCTTCTCACTTTTATTCCTTCTTCAAACCACTTCTCCTTTGTCTAAACCCTGTTCCTGTATTTTACACATTTCCAATGTGATTCAGCCTCTGTGATCCCCCCTCATGTACTCACTGAAGAAAGCAGAACTGAGTTAAGAAGGAATAAGCTGGGCACTCTTTTTATTTCTGAATTCTCCAGCCTATCATCTCTTATGTTAAAGGCTCCCAGAAAATCTGTACACCTTCACTGTCCAAGGCAGTAAATAGAATAAAATAGAGCACTGAAAGTGTGTCTCAAACTGTCTCCACAGTGACAACAGCTGCTCAGTTTTATTCTCCATTGAGGAAGGGACCTTGGGTTAAGAATATTCCTCCAAAATACCTTGTTAAAAAACAGACTGAGGTGACTGAGGTGTTTTACAGCAATGGACAATGATAGAATTTTCCTTCCAATTTGTATTGCTATAACAAGAAACAAACAAGTCCTTCCTTTTCTGAAGCTGTCAGAGAGGTTTCAAGGAGCAAAAACCAACTCCACATCCAAAAATTATACCAGAACCAAAAATTACATGAGGACATGTGCTGGAACAGCAGAGATGAACATGCTAAATACACTCTGTGGTTCTCTGAAGTGCTCACTTCCAGAGCAATTCTTACCTTGGTCTGGATCAATGCTTTACAGTCATTAACACTGAATCCATCAATTCTAAAGTCCTCATTATCTTTGACATTTGATTCCTCAAAAATATCAGCCTGGTTCTCTGAAATGTCCTAAAAAAACCATAATTTACATTGTATTTATTAATTTATTCATGCATTTCTATCTGATTTCAATGCATACTACCTAAAGAGAAGTTTCCCTCAAATAACAACCACTAAATTTTACTTTCTGAAGCAGTATTTTATCGTGTGCTCCCTTTGTATTAAAACAGTTTTATGCCAGAACCAGTTCTACCTACACACGTGAATTTGTGACTTCAATTAATAAAAAAGCCATTTCCAATTAGAATTAGCCTTAATTAACACCAAAGCATTGCTGAGAAATCCATCTTAATCTGTATTGTTAAAAGCAATACAAGTTTCCTTTAACAGACAAGAAGGAATGATGTAAGCTAAAGCTGCCTGGGCATTGATTTAGTGCTGGGGGGCAAGAAAGGAACAGAGTGGGAGTTTAGCTATGTTGGAGAAATGTCTTCCATTCTCTCTCTGTTAAATGGCAGTTCTGTAAAAGTGACTTTCAAGTGCAGGATAGGTTTCTACCTGCAGCACTGTCCTTCTGTTTGTATATAACTTGCAAGAAAAGTCAAATATGCCCATAAAATCAGTACCTTGACAACCCCGTGTTTCAGCATTCAAATAATCAACTGAAACAATTACTTCTGAAAATTACATGTGACTAATTAATGCCAACTAAATAACTGAATACTAAACCATCCCTGACACCTGTATCTTCTCAAAACAAGAGATTGTTAAACAGAGACATTTCTTTCTGAGATCTTTCGATACTGTTGGTTTGGTCTCAATCCAATTTAAAACATCCTCTCCCTCAAGCCTTGCAAAAGCAGACAGAGGAATAATGTGAGGAAAGGGGAAGCTGAACACACTTTCAGCTCCTATACAGTAAAAACATCCAATAATTACTGTACCAGCCTGATTCAGATTTGATTTTCACTTAACAGAAAGATATTAGAGACTAACAATTTTCTTGCACTCTGAGCAAAAAAAGTAAACAATCCTACTGCACACACACCTGAGAACTGATTCTCCACCTCTAACACCTGAAAGCTACTTGTCCATCCATACCAAAGCTGAGTGTACCACCTAACAATAGGGAACTGTGTTGGCAGACTTCGAAGTAAAGACAATTGAAGTTGGGTCCTGCACATGTTCCTAGTTAGTTACACATAAAGATGAGAAAACACTAAGCTATCATCCTAAAAAGCTCCCTGTTAAAAAAAACCCTCGTGACTCACCCAGATCTAGTCCCTCATGTATCTGCATGAACAGCTTACAGAAGATCAGATTCCCAGCCCAGTGTTTATGCTGGCAGAATGGAAAACCATTGTTCAATTACCTTTTGATTTGCATCTATTCTGAGAACACTCAGGAGGTTTTCTTGGCAATGGGACTTACTCCAGGGATGCCTCAAGCTGGGGGTACTATCAAAGTCTCTGAGTGTTCTCCATACGTTTCCAGAATCCATGCTAGGAAACAAAACACAGTTTGAGGTTTTGAGCTGTATGAGGTTTCCAGTGAATGTATACAACAGTTTTATTATTACATACAGCTCTGTACTAACCTTGATCTAACAAGCAACTTGTCTTAAAACTCTTTCTACACTTGTCCAAACTATCAGCCCAACGTACTAATTAGCTGGCATGACAATTAGTGGAAGCAGTAAGTCAACATAACTGTATGTTTGTGCTTCTCAGATAAGAAGGGCATTGGAAGCACATTTCAGAGACTGCTACATGCCAACAAGCTCACATTATTCAGTTGCTTCTGTGAAATGTGGGCAGAGTTCAGCCCTGTTCGTTCTGCACTTTGCCTTTTCTGTCTCTCAAGACTTTCTCCATCCCAGAGGTCACACTTCACCTCTGCAGCACCTGTCCTACAAAACAAGCCAAAGGCACTCACTGCTGAAACAGTGGGAAGCAGAGAGTTCCCTCAGCTGTGGTACTTTGGATTCTTACACTGCATTCATCACATATAAAAATTCAGCTGGGCTTTACTTAGTTTACGATTGGCATTGACCTTAATCACCACAGTCGATCAGGGAATTTTTGTCTTTACTTCATACTCTGCTACAATAGTGCAGTCCCCTTTACAATTATATTTCTCCACAAGTTTGATGCTGATTAAAATATAACACATATGCAGGGAACTTGGCTGAAAGGGTGCCCACACCAAAAGTTTTACCTACATTTCTTCTGAATCTTAGGACATTTCTCAAGTATGGTCTGACACAGCTTTCTAGACACAAAGCCTCAGAGTTATGAAAAAATAACTGCAACGCTGTTCAGTAACTACAATGCTGCTCAGAAGCTGCTGATCCTTAAGCAACATGTAACAAAACTAGAAGTGTTCCAGCTGTCACAAGAGAAAGCTTAGTTAATGATACTAATTGCTATTAACGTAGCCCAAGAAAGAAGCCAGATGCACCACAGATTCTGAAGCACATCTGGTTAAACATGAGAAGAAGTTACCAACTGGGAAAACTGAGGTGGGAGAAAAAAAAAACAGCAAGTAAGTTGTTAGTAGAAGCAGCAGCCTCCGATGATGAAGAAATAAGTGGGATGTGCTGTAAAGAAAGGATAAGAAAACAGGAAGAACAGGCTGCCTGTTGGGTTCTGGCATTCCAAAGGTTTAGTCATAAAAAGGCACACCAACAGCAGGAAAAACCCTAAGCAGGAATTTGTAATTTTGATATATTCCCTTCATTGTTTTCCAATGGCTAAGACACCATCCATTTCCTTTAACAACGTGCTACAAAACTGGTAAGATCTACGCACAGAAAAGCATAGTACTAAAAAGATTTTTAAGTGCACCACTGATTTTTAAATTATTAAATAAACAGTGTAATTGCTGAGGAACTTTTTCTTTTTTTCCTTTTTTGTTTTGTTTTGGTTTTTGAGTTTTGTTTTGTTTATTGTTTTTAAACTGTTATCTAAGCTCATTACCAAGGTTGATTCTTCAAAAGTTCAGGAATCCCAACATCTTCATTATTTGCATCAAGAACTTGCTCTAAGCTTCTTATGCTCTCTCTGGACTGTGGTACAAAGACTTCTGGAAAGGCCCACCTAAATATCTCCTCATAGCTGTGGTCTGCCTAGAAAAAAGGAGAGTTTTATTACATACACTGTACAGGCCATGCCCATAGTTCATGAAGGACCTAGTCCAAAGACTACAATATTTCTAGAGATTGTCTTGTTGTTTTTTGAATTAATATTAATATTAATATTAATATTAACATTAACATTAATAGCAGAGGGACTGAGCTCATATTTCAGTGTTTTGAGTATTTACCTAGAATTAGAGGAAGCAAGAGTCCCAGAGTTTCTGATGAACCTTAGTCTTTAACTTCCCAGCTTCTTGGTCATAGACTGGTTTGCATATTTAACATTTATGACTCTCCTCCTGCTCAGCTAATTCAGTCCAGGTCAAATCTGATGTACACATCAGTTCCAAAGCTTGTTTTGCTAACTCGGTATCCAAACACTCCTAATTCAACCAAATGTAACACACCTGCTAAATGCTACAGTTACCAAGAAATACTTGCACTGTGCAAGCCTGCAAAAAAGCTGGGGTGAGGATGTTTCTGTATCCTCGCATTTGCACCAAACTTTTTCCAGCTTATGCTAAAAATCAAAGCCAGATTTAAATCCTTGTTCCTCCCCCAGCAGTGATGAGGAGGAGGTTTGGAGGATTGACCACAGCCACAGGAGTGATCTAAACAGGGCTACTGGAAGTAACAGGGTTATCTGACGATTAAGAAATACATATATAAAGGAAAACATGCATAATTTGCATCCTATCCTAGAGGGATGTTAGCATGCCATCTGGTGCAGAAGCTGTGTCCTTTTATTCCTTCAAAGAAGGAATTATTGCAATTTTCCAAATAAAAGCAATTAATCAACTCCACCACCCTGCCCAGGGACTGCAATCCAGGAGGACCAAGGTTGTGTGAAAACTGAAGAATGGAAGCAGTCAGTTTGGGGTTTTTGCCCAGCAATCAACAATTTGGTCTGAAAACCCTAAGCATGGATGCTCCATATTTTTATAGTTTCATTTAATTGTAATTCAAACAGCTGGAATATTTCCAGAGTCTCATTACACTGAACTCAGAGAAGTGGGGTGAACACAGAGAGTACAGATTTAATCTAATGATAAGTGGACAAAATCAGTAGAGCTGGTAGAAGGCTTCTGCACTTCTGACCGTGCTCCAAAGAACAGAATTTGTGCCCCATGCTGCTCCCTCTTGAAGTAAAGCCTTGCTAAAATGCCTGTCCTGATGATTCACTGCTGGGACATTCAAAGACTCTTGGGTAAATTCCTCTGAATCTTCCCCAAAGTGTCATAATACTTTCAGTTAATTCGTAAATTATTTCAAAGGGGATACAACATGGAGGATCCTGACAGATGCCTGAGAAGCAGAATTCTGTGAAGTAACACTTGCTAAAGCATACGTGGTCAAGGAAAAAAAACCAACTTCCAGGTAGGCACCAAAACTGAAATGGGATGGGAGTCAAGGAAAAGCCAGGCAGCTGCTCTTGGCTTTGGGATGGGGGAAGTTACAGCCCCAGGGAGTGCATCACGGGCAGCACAGCTCTGCCACAACTGCAGCATCTCTGTTTAGCCAAGACAGATAAAATGTAAGAGATTTTTTATTGCCTTTATTACTGTCTACTTCAGTGAGTGTTTCTGAAACAAAGCTTGGGTATATTTCCATTTATCTTGTGGTTTTGTACTAACTATAAAAAATCGGTGTACAAAGCTCACATCAGTACTTTCTGAATAAATCCTCTATATCCTATTATATCAAAATACCCCATGGCTTAAACACACGCACCAGTCACTCTCTCAAAGGCCAGTGTTTAAAGAGCACATGAACTCGAAGCGTTCAGTCATGTAGGCAAAAAACCCAGCTACTGCAAGGAAATTAATGATTGTTTCCATCTGAAAACACATGATTCTGATCCCAGTTGACATCATTTAATTAAATAAAGCAGTAAGTATTGAAGGTCAGACCTCTGACCTGAGATGATTTCCAGAGGTCCCTTCCAACCCACCCGGCCTTTTTTCTATTGACCATACAGAAGACAGAGCCCCAGTCCAAAGAGTTTGTGATCTCAAACTAACAACACAAAAAGCACAGGGATAAAAGACAAGCTACACATATATTCTATGCTCCAAGAAATCTACAACAGCTTGTGGTTGTCTCTCTACACTCCAAGAAATCTACAGCAGCTCTGTGGTTGTCTCTCTACCTTGAGACAAGAAAAGACAACTTGAAACTCTAATCATGGTTAACTTATTCAATTCGTACCGGACATTTCCTGCCTTTAACAAATGCAAAATAAAGGCTTCAGTAAGATTAAGATCTACTGCTTTTGGAAAGAAACCAAGCAACCTGCTATACTCCATTTCAGCTTCAGTCATTACAACATCCTCTAACAGAAGACTTCTTGTCCCGTATTTCCAGCATTACAAAAAATTAGAATTCTCTGTGCACACCAATAGCCAGGTATTTTGTGTGTCTACACTCCATCAGTGTGGGCAGTTTATCCCACCTGCTTCTTTGTGCTTTCCCTAGTAATACCGCTGCAACAAGTAAAATTCCTAGGCACGGGCAAGAAATCCTGTCTCCAGAAAACCCTCAGTTCCCTACGCTTATTAAAATTTACCCAACAGTTTACAAGCAGTAAGTTGTTACTGCTACAGATTAACCCCATGGAAGTCTTAGCTGAGTGTTCTCTTTTTTCAAATGCTGTAATTTAGGATAAAAGTAAAAGTAAGAACAAGAAGATTTTGTTCTGTATTTCTATGTTCTTTCTTCCCTTTTGTTACTTTCCTTCCCTTTGCTGATGCACGTTTCCACATGGAAACATGTTCATCCCAACAAGGTATAACCCTCTACCTGACCCCTTTTTTTTGTGCTGATAAGGATTCGTTGCATTAACTCAGAATTTTAGATCTAAGATTGTAAGAGAGAATGTAATATCCTATGCTAAAAATGAACTGTATTAAATAATTTCTATTAATTTCTTGCGTGTCACCATCAGTCTAAAATTCCAGAAAAACTGTTGATGTTATTCAGGAAGTATACTAAATAACAAAAGTCATTGTTTTTGCCAAATTCTAACTCAATGGTATGTGTGTTTACTTCAATAAGTTTTCAAGCAACTCACAGAATTTCTGTCCACCCTGCTTTTGTCACCCACCTTCCCAATTTCCTGTTTCCTATGCTCTTTCTCGTTCAGCTTTTAAACTGCCTGTGCTTCAGGGCAAGGTTCACTGTGCCTAGGTGCTTACTTATTCCTAGTGCCTAGAAGCAAAGTAGCGCATTACATTCTTTAAAGCTGTCCAGCAGGACAACTTAAATATTTGTCAAACACTGTAAAGAAGTTGCTTTTGTTCCACTCGAGGTAGCTGCAAAGTAGCTGGACAGTTTCTCTCCACGTACAGCATTACCCTCTGCAGAGAAGACAGATACAAATCCAGAGGTGTAGGAAGCAGTGACACAAACATTTCTGGTCCTTGGTTTGCTGTGAACACATACCTCGTTCAGAGAGCCCGAAGCCTCCTGTATCCCATGGCACAGAGATGGCTCAGCACACGAGTGGGCAGCAGCAGTGCTGCAGCCTCCGCTGCTTAGGTCCGGATCGGCTCCAGAAGTTTTTGCTGACTTCACCAAAACTTCAGGGTTATGACAGAATCTCTCTGATTTGTCTAAGGGCTCCTTGAAGCCTTCAAAATCACCCCAGGAACCACTGGGTTCTGAGGTACTAAAGCTGCTCTCAGAAAACCCCTCACAACTTCTACCTTTGCCGTTCATAAGAGGGAGGCTTTGATGCATTACTTCAAGATTAACTGCTTCTTCATTATTCGTCCTTTCATTCCAGTTACAGCCACTTTCATCGAGAAACACA
The DNA here is from genome assembly GCA_013399195.1 of Dicrurus megarhynchus. Lineage (NCBI taxonomy): Eukaryota > Metazoa > Chordata > Aves > Passeriformes > Dicruridae > Dicrurus > Dicrurus megarhynchus. Next base: position 1,002,872 of record VXAD01003129.1, read on the forward strand.
CCACCTGCCTCAGCTGCCAGGTCTTTTGGAGACCCATGATATGATATGTCTGTATTAGCAAGACTTTCTACTGCTGAAAAGTTCTGCATCTTTGTTCGAGAGAAAAAAATAATTTGTTGAAATCTGTACCGCAAAAAGGTTACTGAAGTTCAGTTGCATCAGAAATATGAGTGTTTCCAAAACAAAATCAAATTCTTCATTTCACCCCAAAGAATAACAACACTGCTGAAACAAAACAGGATGTCCTTCAGCCTCTCCTCCAGTACTCGGCATGTGCACGTTATTCGGCCTCACTTCTGTGTAGAGTATTAAGCCTGCGAGGAAAGGATTATAAATAAATACCTCTGTGATAAGGGCTGTGTAGGAATAAAGATAGCTGATAAGGTAGGAGAAAGAATGCTTGGGTTAAAATAAACACATTCCAGCATTATCCACTGAAAATTGCTGTAGGCAAAATTATTTAAAATTTACACTTAACTATCTGTCTACACCACAAGAAAGCCATTAAATTAGTGAACAATACTCAGCAAATACATAACAGAAGTTGCTGGATTATCGACTCAGTACTGACTGAGTACACTGGAGACAAACCAAAATAACTATCGTCAACATCCAACACTTTAAAAATATTTTCTGTAACTACTTCACCCACCTCATGCACACCCAAATAATGCTATTTCTGCCTGCACGGGCTGCCCCATCCCAGCGACTAGAATCCTGTAAAAATATAGTATTTCCAACTATTTAGGTAATTGAGGCAGATCTAACAAGTTCAGTTTGGCATCTGTAAGTGCTACAGGCAGTGCTGCATTTACCACGTTAGATCAATCCCATCCCCTCAAGCATTTTCCCGAGCTGTTCTGGGGGGTGGGTTAAAAAACACTCACTAAACGCGCTTCTCACCGACCTGCCGCGGAGCTAACAGAACCAATGTTGTGTGTTTTTCCCCCAGGTTTCCTCCGCAGGCGGGCCGGGCACACACCAGGGTCCCTCCCCCGCCCCCAGGGACACGCTGGGGTCCCCCGGGAGGGCGGCACAGGGCGGGGGACGCTTCGCCCGGGGCAGCGGCTGCTCCGCCCGCGATGTCACCTGGCCGGGGACGGAGCAGCCTCACCGGAGCAGCCCCACCGCCGCTCCCGGGCCGCCGCCGCCCGCAGGTCGCCAGGGGCGGGCCGAGGTGTGCGGGGCGGGGCCGGCACCGCCCGGGACTGCCGAGCCCTCCATCCCCCCGCCCCATCGAGGGCAGGGAGCCTCAGCTCGTCCTCATGCCCCGCGGTGTGTCCCCTCGCTCTGCTTGGAGCAGCGCCGCTCCATCCCCGCCCCCGGGCCTCGGCCGTGCCGCTGGTCCGCACCCGCATCCCTCGGGTGACAGCCGCCCTGCCCGCCGGCAGGAGGCTGGGGTTCAAACCGTGATGTGAAAGAGAAAAGTATTCACTCTTTTTTTTCCTCTCTGGGCTTCTTGCTGCAGCCTGGCAGGCTAAGGATGCACAGTTTGATGGTGGTGGCTCCTGTTTGCCTCTCAGCTGAAACTAGCTAGAACTCCCACAGAGATGCAAAGTTCCAGGATATGGATTTTTAAAAAGTGACAATCAGTGCACCCACTAATACAACCTCAGAATAAAATAGTAGGAATGGACCATCAACAACCCTTTTCTTCCCTCTCTTCTTTTGCCCTCCAAGGTATTTGGCTGTCCCCCCTCTCTGCTGAGGCTGAGGCTTGATCCCCTCCCAACAGGTAAAGCCAGAAGCTGTGGGCCCAGTGCTAAATTTTACAGGTCACCCCACAGCCTGGGTGACCATCCATCCACCTCTCAAGGAACACAGGTGTGGGCTGGAGGCTGCCCGCCCCAGGCTGGCTGCTCTCGGGCCTGGGGGTCAGAGGGAATGACGCAGAGAAAACTCCTCAGCTCCCTGTCCTCAGGCTGGGTTGAACATCTGGGTAGTCCCAAGGAACAGGGGACAGTTGTAAAAGCAAGGAAAGAGGTTTTCTGGAGCAAGGCCCAAAGTAAAAAGCTTCTTCTAGGCACACATGTTTTCCAGCCCAGACACAGACACATGCACTCCTCCCACGCATCTGACTCTCATTCCAGGCTGTAGTGCTTTATCCGAGGGCGAGAGGCTGGATTTGGGAGCGATGCCCAGACGCAGAGCCAAAGAAACTTTATTGGCAACTGCCTGAAAGGTTTCTTTAATTTGTTTTCTTTCTGCTTTGGAGCAGTTTCCTGCCCTGCGTGGCCATCCCGTGGCAGCCTGCAGCTCTCAGGATATCCGACCGGCTCGGCAAGACCATGATTCAGCCCCAAAGCGTCTGACACTGGCTGGGGTGGCGTCGCCGTCCCACGCTGCAGGCAGTGTGTGTCGTGGGGACCTCGGGGGTTCCAGCTCGCTCTTCAGTTTTTGAAGGGAGATCAACATTTTTTTGCAGTGACTGAGATTGTTTTGCTTGGCTTTACATTTTCACCTTTGTCTTCTCGAAGGAAAAGGCCACAAACAGACGGCACAAAGGTTGAGATGCTCCTCTCCTCTACCACGCTCTGCATCCAGAGGGGAAGGGGTGCGTGGGTTTTGCAAACCCTGCCGAGTTCAAGGTGTCTCTGCAGCAGAGCAAAGAGCTGTGGGAGAGCTGGGGAGCTTCAGAAGCTGCCACAGGCCTCAGAAACCAAAGTGTGGGAACAGCAGGAAACTCCAGCACCTTCTACCCAGAGTAACATCAGAAACTCTTAAGGGCTGGCCACGTAACACTGTTGTTTGTGTCTCTCCAGCACACCTTATAACCCACCTTGGGAAAAGCAGTTGCTAGCCCTGGGTCCCTGCAGAGGAACAATTGGCTCCACCATCTGCTGGGTGTACCCACCGCTGCCTCTGCTCTCAGGCAAACGCCGCTGAAAACCCACACAGTCACAAGAAAAACCTGCACTGCCATGATTTTGGAAGGTTTCCACTCCAAAAGGGATCAGTGTGAAGTACAGCCACCCTGCAAAGTGGATTTCACCTGCCCCCACTTGAAATCACTCCTCTGGACTCAGCTGAGCGTGTGACAGCTGCGGCTGGGATCACCAGCTCCTGTTTTAAATGACACTGGTTTAAGTTAGAAGCATCAGCACAGCTGAATTAAGAATTTTTCCCTCTGAAGAATAGTAGGATAAAATTCCTGTTATCTATTTGGGGGAAAAAAAGAATTTTACAATTTTATCAGAGCAGGCTTTGTACATTATTACTGCATTAAATTAATATTTTCTTTTTGAACTATCACCATGGGGTTTGGGGTTGTTTTTTTTAAATAACTCAGTCATTATTTGAAAGGTAAATAAGTCAAAAGTTTCAGACATGGACTATAAGCTTATATTTAGGCACATATGTATGCATCTGCTAGAGCAGAATATCATTACTCACAAACTCACCAGTGCAAACAACTGAATTGACTGAGCACTCATCTTTAACTACTGTTACTGCTCCTCCCAGCATTCCTGCTGGAAAATCATTTGAGCTTAGTACACATACTCCAGAATTATTATCTTCTTCATTTTATCCTTCAGAAAAATACCAATTTGCAGTGAAAAAATTCAACATAATAACTGAAAAGTGTTTACTTTCAGGCCAAATCAGCACCATGCTGCTGTATTATGAATTTCTGTTTGCTTGTGAAAGATCTGGTCCTGGATTATTGAATTGTGTGGTTCCCCTGTAAATGACCAGGATGATATGGATTCCTTTTTTCTTCATTTATTTTTTCTTTTGGGAAAAAAATGTAAGCAAGAGATACATTTGTGTGCAGAATTTTCAAATTTGTTTGTTTGGGTTTTTTAATTGAAGTTTTAAACAAGATTAACTTACTATTTAAAGGACTAAAATATTTTCTTTAATTTGTATTAAATACTTGGATGTCTTTTCTTGTATAAATATTACAGTTACATTTAGCCAAACTGATGTAAAATGTCATTTAGAAAATAAAAGTAAACGTTTACAGAAGCAAATAAATTATTTTGAATGACTCAAAATGACACTTCAATAAATGAACTGTCTTTTCAGCCAATGATTAATATTTTTTTTTCACCCTAAGTACCCAGATTTTAGACATGTAGGACATCACCAATTCTTCTGTTTCCATAGTAATACAGAACGCTGAGCTTTTTGAAAACCCACTGCAGATACCAGGTCTAAATACTGATCTAATTGACCATCTGTGGCTTACATTTGAAGATGTGGTTGATTTTTCCACTGAAGTCCCTCCTGGAGGCACAGTGGCTTTGCCATACCTTCTTCCCTCTTTGCTTTGCTGCTGGTATAGGTGGCTCGAAAGGTCGGTAAATCCATTGTCTTTTTCCTGATTTACACATGAGAACAGCAGATCCTCAGGGCGAACTTTACTCCTCCCCAGCTCAGGGCGGGTGCAGATTCCTGTTTCCCCTGTGGAATATTGCTCTGTGTGCTAAACCAGTGTGATGGGAGCTGCTGGCACAGATGAACCACCTGCAGCTCTTAGCAGTGCCTGGGCTAAAAGACAAACCAGGATTTTTCCAACAGCAGATGGCAGCTCTCCCTTGTCTCTCTTTCGTGCACACAACACATCTGTCAGTTCTCCTGAGCAAGGGAAGTAATTAATCCCCTCTACACTCCACATTATAAAGGTATTGGACCTCCTGCTCTACGTGCTGACCACAGAAAATCCGTCCCACGGGACCCCTTCATTGATGGGCTGTCAGTGTAGAAGGATCTACCCATAAAGAAAGTGACATCCTGTGCCAGGAGGTGTAAGATGTACTCTAGGTCCCTCTCTTCTTGTTCCAGGTGTGGAAGATAAGGGAGCTGTAATCCACCTCTGAAAAAAGCGAGATGTGCAAGAGGCATCAGTGCCCTGGGTTCAGTGGCTGCCTTCAGTGCTTCTGTTTGCCCTTCAGTGTGGCTCCAAAACAAAGCTCACATCTGCTTTGACAGTTAGTCTGGTTCTCAGAGTGATTTTGGGGAGCACAAACTGGGGAAAGGCAGTGAAACACCATTCCACTCTGGCACTTCATGGAAACATGGTCTTTCAAAACCCGTGGGCAGCACTACTTTAGGACCTTCCAGCAATTCACATAGCTCGTGTGCTGTAAGAAGACTCTCAAACCATTCAGAGCTCCCACAAGATCCCAAAGTGGGTTTTGTGCCTATATGAAAAGGGCCAAGTGCCACAGGCACCTTCCCATTTGCCAGCATTTGCCTGCCTTCCACTCTGCCACCACTTCATCATCCACTGACACTTCTAGTTTGAAATCCTTTCCTCTCTTCAGCTGCTTTCCCTTCTGTTGTCAGTCCCACTTGCTGAACCCCTCAGTTATTTTCTCAGATCTTTTTCTTACTATCCATTTGCCAACTGTTCTCTCTTCTGCCTTCAGCCTCCTGAAAACTCAGAGAGCTGCGACTTGGGCCCCTGATGGAGGTGGTGGTGCTTTTTATTCTGTGAGTGGGACATGAGAGGGACAAAGGTTTCCTGGGTAGCAGAATAATTTGCTGGTAGAAGCAGGAGATTGCTAGTGACTGCTCTTGGTATGAGAGCACTGGCCAGAAACAGATTTCAGAGAATAAAGGTGATCCTCTTGAAGCCCTATTACAGTGCACTGAGGGCACAGCAGACACACACCTACTATGAGAGCACAACACAGCAGCAGCTGCTCACATGGGCTCTGCCACCATGCTGGAGGACCTGGAGAAATGACAGTGCTTTGATGTGGCTACAGGGTGCTATTCTTGGGTCCCAAAGAAGATCCCTTCAAGGCCATACTGTAACATGCCTTTTTCATGCCTAGGCTGGAACCAGCACCCTGTATCCACACTCCTGTTTCCAACACAGTGAGAGCTGCTTTTCTATATGAGCTGCTTGGCAGGGGGGCAAAGCTTCTGAAGGAACTTCAGCTCTGGGCTCAGATCTGCAGGGAAGTGTTAAATATCACCAGACTGCCCAGGAGTGCTGGCACACCTCTAAAAGCAATTCCACAGGGGCTACGAGCTGCAGGAGAAACAATTCACGCAGCAGCTACGTGAAAATACCAACAGTGATCAGATCTGCCTGCCCAGCCCTGATCCAGGATGGATGGCTTTGCCTTAAAGCCATGCAGCAAACATTGCCATGTTTGTGTAAAACAAATGGTGGGATGGCTCCTTCCCTCAATCGGCAGGGCTGGCAGCTATCCAAGGTGCCAGACCGGCTTCTAGCGGCCCTGCAGAGGTGACATGGCCCCACAGCAGTGTCTTCCTCCAGAGCCACCAAGTTGCTGCACACACATCCCGCAGGAAGGCCTGTGGCAGGAGCCAGAGGTGTAGGGAGTTCAGCACCTTCCATGATTGATGTGCAGGCCCAGCACTTACTGCACCAAATGACTTTTAATTGTATGCATGGCATTGGCCATCTAAATATCTTGCTTCTTATGATCAACTCAGCCAAGGAAAGGATCCTAAAGCAGATAATTATACATTCCTTTTAGCTCTGAATCCTCCAGCTCCTGCTTCTCTTAATGCTATGTTTTTTTCCTACTTCAATTTCCCCTTGTCTTGAGTGTAGTCAAAGCAGAAAAACTAGGAGCGTATATTCTCCTTTTCTGGACACAGGTGAAAGCGGGCCCTACACTCCCTGAACCTGATACATAAGCCATGTCTTCAAAAAGGGAGTTGTTTAAATGTAAGACAGTGGGGAGTGGTACCACACTGGGATTGTATTCAGTGCTTCACACTCACCTACCTATACCTGCTCCGCTATTAAATTTTCCCGTTAAGCTCTTGTTCTGTGTCGCTTTTTCTGCTGATCTTTCAAAATCATCACATTTATATATTAAACCCAACAGTCTCTGCTGCCCACAGAGGTTTTTCAGGTACATAGACATTAATTTACTAGGAGCATGCTTGGCAATTTTTGCCAGTCCCCTGCATGCCCTGTAAACCAAGCCGTGATCACTGCGGTCTGCAGCTCACTAATCCTCTGTTTTAATGCCTGATTAGGTCCCAAATCCATCATTGTTAGTGAGATGTGGGTGTGGGGAGGGCAGGAGGATTTCATCCTCTCGGCTGAGAGTTAAGCTGCTAGAGGTACACCCGCCTGGTGCTGTACCAGTGTATTAATTAGCTTGCCTGGAGATTTCGTCGGTGCTGTTCAGTGAGGTTGTGGGGAGGTCACACACTCCATTAGAAGTGCTGTGCTTCAACTTGAAGTCATTACACTTGACACTCAGCAAATCTCTAGGAAAAAAATCAAATAAAGCATTAGCATAAAAATATTTTAAAAACTCAAGTCCCCACTTCAAGCAGCACATGAAAGAATCCCAAATCATTATAATTAGCATCTTCTTAGCTCCTTAATTACAAGGATCTTACTTCTTCACTCTCCAAGTGAGCTCTGCAGGGGCCATAAGCTTGGTGCACTAGTGGTCATCACTGCACTTTGCACAGGGGGAAACATCACCGCTCTGCCTTGCACCGTGGAAAACACAATTAAAGATGGTTTAAGTTATCTGCCCCTGAAAGAAGACACAAAGTCCCTGACAGATGTCTCCATGTCTCAAACCCTGTGAAATTAAATTGTCAGTAAAGGTGTAATTTTATTGTTTAAAAAGTAGCCCTGCAGTATGAATGAAAAATACCTGCTATCCTCCCATGCTGGGAGGAGTGGCCAGTGCCCCAGAGGGCTGTGCAGCCCTTCAGAAACACCTCAACAGGTTGGAGAGATGGGCAGAAAAGAACTGTTGAAATTCAACAAATGCAAATGCAGGTCCTGCACCTGGGGAGGAATAAGCCCAGGCACCAGCACAGGCTGGGGGTGACCTGCTGGGAAGCAGCTCTGTGGAGAGGGACCTGGGTGTCCCAGTGGACAACGAGCTGTCCACGAGCCAGCAGTGAGCCCCTGAGGCCAGCAAGGCTAATGGTATCCAGGGCTGCATTAGGAAGAGCACTGCCAGCAGGTCAGGGAGGTGATCCTGCCCCTCTGCTCAGCCCTGGTGAGGCACATCTGGGGTGCTGTGTCCATTCTGGGCTCCTCAGGACGAGAGAGACGGGGAGCTCCTGGAGCAGGTCCAGCAGAGGATGACAAAGATGATGAAGGGACTGGAGCATCTCTCTTATGAGGAAAGGCTGAGGGAGCTGGGCCTGTCCAGGCTTGAGAGGAGGTGGTTGAGAGGGGACCTNGCTTGAGAGGAGGTGGTTGAGAGGGGACCTCATCAATGCCTATTAGTATCTGAAGGGAGGTGTCAGGGGATGGACCAGGCTCAGCTTCCTGGTGCCAAGCTATGAGACAAGAGGCAACTGGCAGAAACTGATGCACAGGAAGTTCCACCGGAACATAAGGAAGAACTTCTTTACCGTGTAGTGACCATGCACTGGAACAGATTGTCTAGAGCCCCTCTCACTGGAGATATTCAAGCACCACCTGGGCGCACTATTGTGCCAGTGCTCTGGGATGACCTTGCTTGAGCAGGGAGGTTGGACCAGATGACCCACTGTGGTCCCTTCCAACCTGACCCATTCTGTGATTCTGTGATCCTTGAAAGAAAATAAAAAGGTGGAATTGAATGGCAAAAAGACGGAATTTGCTTGAGTTTTGCATCTGTATATAAGACAGTCACCTGCCTTTCTTACCAGATAGTGCCACCTCTCCAGTAAAGCTGTATGGCTGCAGCACACACAACAGGCAAGGGCTCAGCTGTCAAATAAGACAGGTGACAATTTCTGAAGCTGAACTGCCCCCTGTACTTCCAAACCCCTGCTCTGCCTGCTTATGCCCCTCGGAGGTGGGAATGTGCTATCTCAAACATAGCTGGGTGAGCTGAGAATGTGTGTCCCAGGGCTAGGACAGGTGACAGATGGCAGCTGGTGAAGCTGCAGTAACTCCATCATGCTGGGATGCAGGTGAACCCAAAGCAGCCAGGCAGGCTGCCACAGAACCATAGAATCATACAATATCCTGAGATAAAAGGGAACCACAAGGATCATCGAGTCCCACTCCTGGTCCTGCACTGGACAACCCCAGGATTGACACCCCATGTGCCTGAGAGTGTTGGAAGGGTCTGTGGGAACGAGTCCTTTTCCCCACCTTTGCTACGAACACCCTTCATGTGCTCTCACCTTGCCTGTCTTTTCCCCTCAGAGCTAAAAACACAGTGTGTGCCTCACCACAAGTGTTTTAGAACTGTGCCCGCAGCATATGGACTGCGTTAAAGCCTTGTTCAAGCACCTCCTTGAGCCGTGTTTCCAGACACTCTTTGCAGCATGCAGTTCATAAGAAGGCAGGTTTTAGCCTCGTTTTGTCTGTATTGCAAGTGGTAAAATTAAATACAGCTAAATGGATCACAAGGTAGTTGTTTTTGCAAAGAGAAAACTGTTTAAACCTCTGAGGCTGGAGCTGACAGCCAGGAGCTGGCTGGGGAAAGGAGGCTGCTCCCAGCTCTGTGTCCGTAACACCATAAATATGAGGCTGGAGAATTTACAGCGAAATCAAAAGAGGGCAGAGGAGGGAACACAGCCAATCCCTCCTGCACTAACGACGCTATCACAGCTCCAGCTGGAAGAGGGCAGCATGTGTTTTATTTAATGGTTTATATTGCTCCATGCTGAGGTCACATTTCTGGGAGCAAAACAAATCAGCGGCAAAAGCAGGGAACCTCTGCTGCAGCACCTGGGTCTGGCCTGGAAATTCGAAGTTTGGGTCTAGATCCAAACTCTCCCCAAGTGCCCAAGTACTTGCATTTTAAGATTTAGATGTTCATTTCTATTTATGCTAAAAAGCCCCACCAAAGGGAAAAGGCTTAGCACGCATCTATTAGCAGCTGGCCTCGGCTTCTTATGCTATTGTAAAGGAGGTCAGCAGGACTCTGCAGAATATTATCATAAGGTTGTAATTAGCAATGAGAATTATGCCACACACATTTTACATTAAAGGAAACAGTTGCAGTAAAAGGCTGTTCAATTCAGACATCAAAGCACAGAGTTCGTGTCAATTAATAATACAGCAAAGTATAAACTTGAGATGCACAGACACACCAGTAGTTCATTTTTTTAAAGAAAAGCATTTGTTGAAAAGTTCAAACACACTTTTTTTTTTAAATTTTCCATTTTTCAATACTGTATAAAAGCACATAAATTTATTATTAGCTTGAATACAGACCTGATTTACAAGGGTAGGAATGTGTCAGGGAAAAACATGAGTTATATATGGATAGGAACATGTCAAGAAAAAGCATTTAGTTAAATAAAACCCTCTTTCAAAGTAAATCTAGTGAGACATTAAATTTTATAAAATACTTAACCATACACACTAGCCTGTCAGTCTATTCACCAGTTGCTCTTTTCCTACAAGCTATTTGTATGTGCTGTTTAGGAGTGGAACCTTGCAGAATAAGGTGACTAGAACACTTCAGATTTCTGAGTTTATTTTTAACACCTGGATGTTGTTCTCCCTACAGTCACTGAGATCAGTTCATTAGCTCTAATTGGAAAAAAGGTAGAGTCTTCTCTTTTGAAATAATGACACAAAAGCTTCCATATTTAAATGAATTTATATGGAAGGGATGCTTGGCAAAAATATTGTGAATGCAGGGAAGACTGAACTTAATATATTGTGATAAGGTTAGTATTTTAGATCTTTGCCTTGTTTAATTTTTAATGTTTTCATTTTGCATTTCTATACAGCATCTTTCAATACAGAAGTACTGGGCTAAATTGAGTTCCAGTGAATGGGACCTCCTTACTAAGTAAGTAAGGGCTGTGAATTCATTTGGCAACATCTGCGTGAAGGGCTGTGGCAGCACAAAGCAACTCCCAGAGAGTCCCAAGGAGAGGCTTGGAAGTCAGTGACATTAGATGGGAAATACTTGCAGTCAGTGTATCTGGATCAGCACATCCCAACAGCTCTGCTGTAGGGGGCCCTTCCTGGCCACAGCCAGCTTCAAGCTGCTGTTTTCCAGGCTGGAGCCTCGTGGAGGACAGCACTGCAATTTTCATCAGCCCTCAGCTGAGACTGATGGTGTATTTTGTGTGTGTGTTACAGCATCCTGTTTTCCATACTCCCCCAACGGGGCAACCATGGCTAGAAAATCTCATTGCAGGACTGCTGAGTATTGGAAGGGCCAATAGTGCTGTGGGAAGAGAAAAGCAGCAAAGTAGAGCCTGTAATAGAGGAAAAAGCATCCCGGGTGGTTCCACAGACTGAAAATGATGCTCAGACACAGTGCTGCAAGGGAAATGGTGGGGGTACAAGGGAAATACCAGCTTAGCCACGGAGCCATGGAGGTGGGAGCTCTCTGACCCCCTCATCCTGTGAGCCACATGCCAAAATCTGCTGGTCTTAGGCCACAAGCATTCAAAGAGCTGGATCCATCAGCCATCCCTCCATCCTGCTGATACACTGAACAAGGCTTGGTCGCTGCTGGGCAGACTGGTTAGCTCAGCTGGAGCCTGTGTATTTGTTTTGCCCCCCACACTGGGGATTTTGCTAACCCAGCAGAGCTTGAGCTGTAGGTCTGGAGAGGATCTGTGTTCGGCAGCAGCAGGTGGCTGCTGGTGGATCACTCCTTGTGCAGAGTGCTGTCATCTGCTGCCCAGGCTTCCCCCAGCTCTGCACCAGGACACCGTGAGCCCAGCCATGCCTGGTGTCCCTCAGTGTCCATCCACCCTGAGGGTGGGCTGCAAGAGATTCTTTCCTTTCTCACCCACTGGTATGATGATAAAAACATTATTACCCTTGCTCCTCTTCTCAAACTTAACTGTCCATGAGATGGTGGTTCAGCCAAGGGCATAAATAGATGCTTTGCACCTCATTCCTCAGAAAGCCATGCCAGCAGTCTGCCATTCTGAGTACTCTGTGTAAGGCAGTTGTCTCTTCTGTCCTGGTTTTGCTCTTATTTTTACCCTTTTCTTTTACTACATCTCAAAAAAATCTGCTAATTTGGCTTCATTTATGGCAAGGATTTCAACAGTCAGTGAACCAGACAAAACTACTGATTTTAAATGTCTGGTCTATAGCATGGATAGAGTCTTGAATCAATTAAAATCAGCAGAAATTATGTGTGTACATAAGTGAAGCGTGGTTCTAGCACTGTATGCTTTTCTGTCTCTATGCTTTTCCCAGGAACTGAAGGAAGTTTTTCAACAAGACACAGAATCCACGATTTTACAACTATGCTTTCCAGAGATCAGTCCTGAAGCCCCTGACACTCTAAGAAGCAAGGCTCAGCAAGAGACTTGAGAATACTGTCTCTGTTCTGTGGCTACAGAGCTCTTCTTTGTGTGTTTCAGTAAAAATCCTTCCTTCGTTTGCTCAGATTTTCTACCAGCATAATCACAAGTTTGGAATAATTAAGATCAGGAAAAAGATTTGCAAAGTCCATCCTAGAATATTCTTCCCTTCTCTCAGGCAGCAATTCACTCTAATATAACATATGAAATTATTGCATGATACGAAAAATTCACATCAAAATTTGGTTGCTCCAATTGATCCAACAGTTTTCCCAATTAATCTTTCTGTAATATAAAAATTAATCGAGTCACTTCATAGACTTGAAAGGTGAGCTTTTGAATGAATTAATCCAGATTTTTACATTTCTGAGGTGGATTTATTGTGCTAAAGGGTAGGTGTGTGTGCAGCAGTTTAAATAATCAGACTAAATTATTCACAGTGTATCTATAAAGTTGCAAAATAGTAATCTTAAAACACGTTTGAAGAACATTTAATGTTTATTTTGCTATTATTTGAGTAATTTTGAAAGGCATTTTTCATGGGTACAGGGTGTCAAGTAAGAAATGTTATGGTATTTTGCCTTGGGGGGATTGTGTTCTTATCTTCTGACTTGCGAGAGGCCTGGGGTGAAACATCCAAGCTGTTCTCGCTGTCACAGCCACATAATTCCACTCTGAAGTGTGTTAATATTCTCTCTGAGCTGTTCCTCTGAAACCCTCCTGTTACAAGTTGCCTTCAAATAACAGAAACAGCTTGAAGAAGCTGCAGGGCCATGCAATGTTCCTTCGGACATGTTGCAAAAGAGGACAAGAACAGAGAAGAAATTAAAGCCAACTGATGTGGTTGAACTGTGGAAATTCATGTGTCCCGAATTCCATGGATTTGCTTTAATCGGTCCCGCGATCTGTTTAGTTAAGCTGTTGTAAATCCTGGTGTAAGCAGTATGAGGGATACTTAGTAAGGCTAAGACAAGGAAGACTTGTTTCCCTGGGCTCTTTCCACAGTCAAGGGAGAGAGAAAAAAATGTTTTTCCAGGAGAGCAGCTGGGGCTGTGGATGCAGTGAATTGACCTCATGAAAAGATGCTGAAAGAGCAATGTCTCTTCCTCCAATCTGTCCACTCCCTCCAGCTTGCTCTCTGGGCTTTCCCACCAGCCAGATCAGCTTTCTAACACTGAAGGAAAAGATTCCCTGGTTTTCTGCTGGGTTAGTCTGCTGCCAGGCTGGTGGCTGAGCTGGCAATGGGGTGACCTGGCCTTCTCTAGCTAGGGCTCCCTCTCACAGGGTGATGAGCAGCGCTTTGAGTCACCGAGCATCTTCACAGAACTCTGACTTACAGGGCATCACCGTAACTCTGCATTACCTGTATGTACCTGTATCTATCTATATCTTTATATGTTTATCAATGTGTATATATGCATGTTTAAACTCCCGCTATAGAGACACACCCCCCTACATTTGCCTACGAAGGGGTTACATAAATGTAGAAAAAACTACATTGAGGAGCAGTTTGTTTAAAAAGCGTTGCTGTGGCTGCAGTGGCTTTTGTGTACAGTTACTTGAAATATGGGCTTGTGCAGAACTAAGTGACAGACAGATTTGTATCCTTGTGTGGTCAGACTGCCACTGGTTCAGCTCTGCTTGCTGGTTACGACAAGGGACAGCATCTCTCTGATGTCCTGAGTGAGCAAGCCTGGAGCTCAGCACTCAGCTCTCTTTGGGCAGCTGTGACTCAAACAACCACTCTGAAGCTGTTTGTTTGCTTGAGAAAGGAGGTGGATGTGTGTCATTTCCTTGCCTAGACACATAAGCATCATTTTCCTTTCTCTTTTTCTATTCCTGTTTTGTTGGTTTGTTTGTGTTTTGTTTTGTTTTTTAATGAGACAGCAAATCACTTGGGACCTACAACGCAAACTGCATCAGAAGGCCGAGGCTTCTGAGCATGAAAAGACTGAAGGAACTGAGTTATTTAATGGGTCTTCATCTGAAATCCTAAAAAATTCCAAGCACCTGAAATGTCAAGGCACTTAAAATTGTTGTCCTTGGATTACATGAGGGTAAAGCAGTCAGAGAGCCTATCAAACAAGTCATGAAACTTAACTTGTGAAACGTGGGAAGGAAATGTGGCACAGAGTGTGGGGCTGGAGGAATTGCAGCAGAAGTGAGCTCAAGGAAGAGCAAGTGAGTGCTTGGCAGACACGAAAGGAATGTTGTCCATCTCTGTTCAGCCTTACCCATTCTGTGATTCTGTCCCTTGGCTTCCCCAGGAATCAACGGGCAGATGCTGTATGCAGCAAACAGATCCCAATCCTGTGAGGCTCTCTCTGGTATTTCATATCACTTCTGCCAAACATGTCTGCCAAAAGTCAATTTGCAATTGTTTCCACAGCTGTGTCTTTATAATGGGATCATTAATTATCCTCCATGTTGTTTATTAAACAAGTCTAGTGATTTTCAGATTTGGCCTTTCTGTGCTGACATCTGTGCTCCAGAGATATATTCACCATCACTCTCTTGCCTCTGAGCTCCACCTGGGCAGTCTTGCTCAGGTGAGCTCCCAGGAGATGCAGACCCTCCCCCCAGCAACCACAGTAGACCAGGGCCTGAAGGTTTTGCTCCAGGAATTTCAGAGGTGAAACATGCCCAAGCTTCTAACTTAAGAGCCAGGGAAAGAGAGATCACAAGGATTGTACTTAGCTGGTGAGGGTTCAGACTGGTTTGGCTGGAAAGCACTTTTCTATCCTCAAGAAAGATACCGTCTGCCATCAAAGACTTTATAACCTGGAATGCCGATTACATTTGTGTGGGTGACACTCTGTGCCCATAGCTGTGCCAGCATTGCTACACCTGTTATCCACCATCAGGCGTAGATACTAAAGAGAAATAAAGAAAAGACGTCAATCATTATCTGGGAGGAAGTGTAGCAGAAACAGAACATCTCCCAGGGGACCTTGGTACACTGTGAGGTAAACACAGCACATCCTTAAATATGAGTTTGTAATCTGAGCTAAATGATCATTCTCTGTGAGTAAATAGGACAAGGCCTGGACCTGAGCACTGCACCTGGTCCTCCTCGTCATTAAGCTGCTGATGGACACCATGGCATAGTTTCCTGCCCATGTTCAGAGTTACCAGGGCCAACATTGCTCCTGCAGACCCCTTGGTCTAAGCTACCATGTCCTCAAAGAGAATGTCTCTCCCAGCTTCCACTTGAAAGGTATTCAAGATAGATTTTGTCAGGAAGAGAGCAAGTACAAATGTTAATATTAAGGTAATGCCTTCAGAGTCAGGAATCCTGCAGTATAAACTTTGTTCCTGTTCATCTGCTCGTGCAGATGATTTTCAGATGTAGTGCATGAATAGTCCCAGAAAGACATTTGAAAATCAGGTTGGGAATCCCTTAGACTATCCCAAACCTTAATCAGGGACTGATGCTGGCTGCCACCTGTCTTCAACGCTCTGAATATTCCTCATGAAAGAGTGCATACACCACCTTCCTCAGTATGATGCTGTCTCACATATTTTGAAAGAAAAGAGTAGATTTTATTCCTAAGAAAAAGCCCCTGAGAGGGCTGAGGCCCCTTTATTGACAGGGTGCAGAATAAGGATCCCAAATGGATCAAGGCCCAGGCTAACAGCTCTAGGAAGGGGTTTCATCTGCATGTGGGTGAAGTTTATACAATTCTTTCTGCTCTTCCCCCAGCAACCTGGTGATCCTGGACTGCACACAGAGGACCTGCTCCTTGCCTGAGGAGCCCAAGTGCCCAGCACTGGTGATTGATTTCTCTGTGAGCTGTGGGGGTACATTGCTACGATAATGACACACTTCCATCAGCTCCTGAGCTTGTAGTGCTGCAGGGATGCTGAAATGGCTGGCTGGATGCAGCCAACACAAACCACAGGTCTACATCCCAAACCAAAGTGTGTTGTGCAAACTTAGTAGGAAATTACACAATTTATTCATAAAGCACTGTTTGAGCACATGGAGGAGTTGTTAGGCACTGATTGAGCAAACACACTACCGTTGACTCATCTCTTTGGCCCATTAGTTCCTCTGTTGGTTATTGAGATGTTAAATGCCCACTGGAACCAGCTGAGGTTCCTGAATGTTGCCTTTGTTGCCCTGAAGCCAGGGTCGGAAGGACACAGAGCACTTGACCTGTATGTTTGTGTATGTCTGTGTCTCACATGGGCCTGAGAAACATGCACCATGCTCTGGTTTATGTTGCACTGTTGTACCACTTACAGTGACATTACACTGTTCCAGGCAGGCAGGATTTTGCAAAAATCAGTAATCACGTTACTTAATAATGGCTAAAACCTTCACAGACTTTTTTTCCAAAGATATCAAAGTACTTGGCAAGCATAGGAATAATTCATGCTCCTATACCATCACATTGATGTTATTGGAAATGTTTATGTAGAATAAGGAATAGGAACATTTGCCTGTTTCCTACCAATGGCAGCAGAAAAGGTGAGTGAACCTTGTGTGGTTTCTTTTCAGAAAAGGCCTGGCATTCCTGGCTTGACTGGATGCAATGTTGGCTGTCCACTTTATTCTCTTCTTTGCTCCAACTTCTCTGAGACAAGGCTCCTCCTGGGTCTACATTTGGTGCTTTTGATACTCTGCTGGATTAGACCACAGATTTCACTAAGTTAAGGGAGGTGGCTCAAGATCCCTATCTTCACATTTGGCAGTAATTAAACTGCTCGAGGATCTTCTACTAGTGCGGGACACTCTCTCCTTTCCTCTTACCAACCTGTGCAACAGATTTTTTTTTTTACCACTCTGGTATCACAACAGAAGTTCATAGGGGTTGGAATGTCAATGAAACAAGCAAGCCATGATGTGTAAGTGAGATATTTGTGAAGGTGAAATACTGGCCACTTCTTCTGGATCCCAAAATCATCATTCAGTAAATCCTGATATCTGGGCCAAACAAAATTGTTTCTCATGCATGTTTCAGAGCAAATGACTGGGCACAGCACACAAAGCTACAAACACAGGAGAAAATGAAAAGGAATAATAGATGAAAAATCACCGAAACATCGAAAAATTCAAGTTGGAAGGGACCTCTAGCTGTCATCTAGTTCAGGTCTTTCCTCAAAGCAGGGCCAACTATATGGATTTCTCTGGACCTTGTCTAGGTTTTTACTGTCTTCCAGGATGGAGATTTCCCATCTTCTGGCTTGCCCAGTTCTTGTCAGTCCTTCTAGTAATTTTCCTTAGTAGGTGAGCTTCTCGCTCTCCTACTTTTGTCCATTGTGTTTTGTCCTCCTGGTCTGCACCTCCAGGAAAAGCCTGACTGCACCTTCCAATACCCTGCCACAAGGTAGCTGAAGAGAGCAGGAAAATCAGCCTCAGCTTTTGCTTTCTAAGGCTGAACAAGCCCAGTTCCTCGAGTCTCCCTCTGTACACCACGTTCTCCAGATGCCCACCCATCCTATCTGCTGAACCCCCTCTCTTCTCAGGCCTTTTTTAATCAAGGATAGATAAATCCAGTTGGACAGTGACCCGCTGTCCAAATTGTGCCCTACTAGAGAGAGGAACAACTGCACTGAGGTTATTGGGGCATTGTCAGAGCTCTCTGGGCTCCAAAACCTTCCTCCAAAACCAGCAATTTTCAAAATGCAGCAGTCTCTGGATCCAAAGTGCTCATGAGTGTGGCTGCCAAAGGAGTTCTGAATTTCTGCTCATTGCAGTTATTGCTACGGGAACATTGCTGGCATAACATTTTCTTCTGGAGTCTTTCTTGAGCACCTGCTTCATTCACCATGTGGGCAGGCATCAGCCAGGACAGATGCTCAGGGACAGAGCTGCAACCCCAAAGCTCACAGAGCTCATGCCCTTTATCAGAAAAGAGGCCACCCAAGTTCTTGTTTTAAGTGAGGAGGCAGGGAAAGGTCTTTGAAGAAGAAGCAGCTTCCTTAACGTGTTTAAGGAAACCCTTCCCAGAGAGAATATTAAAAATGCATGGGTGGAGTGAGAGAGAAAGGATTCTTATTTATGTATAAAGTTACACATGGAGACAATGTCCAAAATCACTGAAAAAAAGAGTCTGTGTGTCTCTGTTTTCCTGAGTTATGACAGCATGTGTTTAGTATTATGGCTAGTCCATTATAGGAGCCAAAGTTAACATCTTCCAAAGCATAAGGGGTTTTTGAGTTTTTTAAAGCTCAGTTGAATTCTAGCACTTCAAACCTACTTAAACATAGCAAAATAAAACCTCTGGAAACTCTTTATTTAGTTTTCTGTAGTCGAAACAATTATGCAACTGGATAAGCAATCAAGTCAGTTCAAATTGGTGAAATTCTGCATTACGGAGCAGAACAAATTACATTTGAACCTGGAGAAAAAAGCAGTATAAGAAATGTAGTGTAGTTTTTTTCCCATCAAGAAAGGACAGCCACACAGGTCTAAAGGGGTCTTAGTGTAGCTTAAGAAAACAAACCTAAAGGCTTCATGGGATGATGCATCATGCACATCTCACAGTGCAGAGCTGCCCCAGGACAGTTGGATGCAAGGAACTGGTGGCTGGAGAGGGGTCTCTGTAGGCTTTGCACCCCAGTGTACAACATTCTGGTCACTGAGGGTGCTGTCAGTGGGGTTCATGTGCTCGCTGTGTTGGACTGAGCAGGCTCTGGAGGCAGCAAAGGGCAGATAGGAGCAGTTTGTGCCTCACCATCCTGTCTTTTCAAGCGATTCATCCATCAGATCAGCAAGATGGTAAGGCACATATGTGCTTCCCAAATGGCTCAAGTCACTTGTCTTTAACTCAAACCTCCTTTTGTTAGTCGAGTAAGAGCTTTCACTTTTAACAAGATCTCTTCAAACCAAGCTGCTGGGAGCTGTGACTGTGGACGTTTTGTTAGGGACTTTCTGTGGAGCTTCTGGTACAAACAGCATAAAAAGAAAGGTGGTAGAACTGTTGTGTTAAGGAGTATTTCTTATGTAGGAAAAGGCATAAAGCTAAAAGGGATGATACTTTCCAAAAAATCCGTCCTCCCACATCCTCTCCCTGCTGATGGCTTCCAGCTCTGAGCTGGCTGGTAGTGGCAGGTCCCTACTGTGGTGCTGTGATGTCAGGAGCTGCATGTGAGACACTGTGGGAGGAGCAGGGCATGGGCAGGACGGGCTCAGTCTCCCTGGCTGGCTCTGCCAGATCCAGATTTTCTGCCATAGGCTTCAGTTCAGGACTAACAGACTGGGATTCTTTTTTCAGGTGTTAATTGCCTAAAAGGATATAGTACTGCTATGTATTGTTGACACAGGGTGTACCTTTAACTAATTTCTTGTCTTAGGGACTTAAAGAGAAGGGTCAGGACTCAGTGATGCACTTCATAATGCCTAGAGAAGGGGACCACTGAAAGCAAGACCTGTGATCACTTCCAGGAGTCAGCTCTGGTAGGACAAGAAAAGCACAAAGCTGGTGGAGTTTCTCACCTCATTCCTCCCTTGTCCAAGGACAGTTAATTCCATATGGTTTAAAGCAGGGAAATTGAACAAGAAGCAAAAAGGCCCCTTAATTAAAACCTGAGGGATTCAGCACAGACTCAGTGCCACCCAATGTCAGCCAGAGTTCCCATCCATCCATCCATCCGTCCATCCATCCAAGCTCAATTTCCTGCAATTTGTTTCATCTCACCAAAATAGTGAATAACAAATCACCTTCTCAGATAGCACAGAGAGATAGCCATAATTCCACAACACAGCAATTGGAAACAAAATGTTACTGAGGACTCCTTGGGTAAAGAGAAATCCAAGAACAAAGATGAATTTTGGTGGTTTCTTACATGAGCAGCACAATTCAGTTTTTTAATCCAGC
Organism: Dicrurus megarhynchus; assembly: GCA_013399195.1. Lineage (NCBI taxonomy): Eukaryota > Metazoa > Chordata > Aves > Passeriformes > Dicruridae > Dicrurus > Dicrurus megarhynchus. Next base: position 1,022,893 of record VXAD01003129.1, read on the forward strand.
AGAATGAGGAAAACACTGAACTGTGAACTTGATTCATACTGGCATTGTCCAGGCTGCCAAATATTTAGCAGCTGATAGCTAATTTGTACACTTCTTTCCTCTGACTGATCCAATATCTTTTCCAGAGTTTAAGGGGGAAACATGGCCAGATCCAATTTCTAAAATATTTTCAGAGAACTGACAGAAGAGACAAGCTCAATAAAACATGGGCACATCCTTTTTCTTCACATAAGCCCAGGAAAATGTAAAACACGGGAAAAAACATGAATTTTCAATGCTTTTAGAGCTGGATGGATCAGGTAATCTCCATCCAATGAGCCAAGGAAAAGAGAGGAGAACATGTTTTACTATAGATCATCACTGCAATGGCACAGACTTCTGTGAAAGAAGAGCCACCTCACTGGAGTATTTGCTTGGTTCTCAACTTGGCCCCTGAGTTTTACTTGTTCACACCTTCCTTGCCACTACAGTCTCTCCACCTCACTCTCTAAGTGAAACTCAGGAAGAAAGTATTTTTGGCAGCTGAAGGCCCATCTGCTCTGCAGAGATATTTGGGTTGGTACAATATTAGAGGCTTGCTCTTTTTGGTGGTTATAATATTATTAAACCTGCACTTACCTGGCCACCATTCCCTAGTGTTACATACTCATACTTTGCAGTGGAAACTTGGATACACTTAGGTGAAGTTCCTTTAGGAGGATGAAAGCAGCAGTTTTGTAATTCTCACTGTTTCTCAAGCCCAGTTGCAGATCCCCCCCCATTCCCCATGCAGTCAGAGACAACTTCAGATATAAAAGCCTTACAAGAACTTGTAGATTTGATTAAGTAGATTAAATAGACACAAAGATGAAATTTTCAGTGATCTTCCTGAGAGGCTGCTCAGTGGATGGGAAAAAGAACCTCCTCACTAATTTTATCACTTGAACCCCTTTGTGTTTTAGAGGCCCAGCCAGCAGGCAGAGATGCTGGAGGAAAACCAAGGTATCCAAAACAGTTGTGAGGATCCTGTGAGTGCTCTCCAACACTGAGCATCAGCCTGTATTTAGGTAGCCTATAATAAATCACTGATTTAAGTGCCAAAACAGTCTTTTCTCCCTTCATTCACCTCTTAGAGAACATAAAGCAGCAAAACTAGCTGGACTCAGGCCCTTGGTTGAGTTCTCTGCCTTTCTCCTTCACAGTAAAACCCTGAATATGTGACAAAACCAGCACTCCTCATTGTGACTGTGCTCCCTACAGCCTATCACAGCCTGGAAGCAAAGCAGATAAGCAGCACATTTATTCCATACAAGAGGCACACACACACCTCACACCCACAGCAGACCCCTCACAGCAATCTTCCCCACAGGCAAGTCATCAATACAACCACAATTTCTTTCACAAATAAGCTTGTGTTGCTAAATATAAATGCCTGCTAGATCAGAAAGTCCTCTGACAGTTCTCTCAGACACAGACAAGAAGCAGATTCCTGAGGGAAGAGGTAGGAAATACAGCACGTACTGAGTTACCTGTTCCCTGCTTTTGCCATTCCAGCCTAGATCCCTGCAACCAGTGCTTTAGGGACTGTGAATTATAGGGAACATCTGAATTATCTTATTCAATAACTCTCCATGGACTTCTTCTCCCTGAGTTTGTCAAAACCTGTGCAGGCTTTTGTCCTCCACAACATCCTGCAGAAATGAGTCATGATTCAGTTATGCATTGTGTGAACAAGTACTTCCCCTTGTTTATTTTAAAATAAATCTGCTACTTGCTCTTTTCACTGGGCACCCTTCAGTTCTCATGTATGACAAATAATGCCCTGTTGTTCCTCAACCACCTTCTCTTTGTGACTGTAAAACCCTCTTTATTTCCCCCCCCCTTAGTCATTCCTCATTTTCTTCCTATTTATTGCTATTCAGTGCCCCAATACCAGGAATCCAACAAGGCCGCTGTCCTCAAATGTAATCCAATATTTTCTGCCTGAACTAATAATAATCCTTAGGAAGTGGATCAATCGCTTTATGACCCAAAGGCAAAAGTACCCATGAAAAGATGAAAAAAATACCCAGGTGTATCATTTTAGGGTGGTGAAACCTGCAGGAAGACACCCCTCATCTACTTTTAAATGCAGCAGTTCTTGTACCCAATCCATTTTGTTACAGAAGTTTAACCACAGCAAAACTGAGCTCAGCAGGGTGAATAATTTGAATGCCGGCGACAGAACTGTGTCTCCTGGCTAAAAAAAACCAAACACCTTGATTTTGTTTTGTACAACAAGGTATCCTTGGACATGTTGGTCCAAAGTACAGCTCAACAGCATCCAGAGGAGAAAATTTATGCCCAGTTCTCACCAACATGACTCTGCTTGTCTTTGAGTCACACAAATATAAGATGCTGGATGTTTGAGGTGTGGAAATGTTATTGAAACCAGACATAACTTTTGGTAGTAACTGGAGCATCCTTTGGCTTGAGGGTTTGCTAAAACAACGGAATGAACCTCAAGCAACACCTGAAATGGTTTTGGGCTGTACAAAATTAGCTAATTGTCCAACACAGGGCCAGGGTTTTTTACTAGAACAAACAAATGTTTGCCATGTTTATTGGCATCTCGTGACCACTTAATAAACTAGGACACTCTTCTTTCAAGACAATATGACAATGCAATCTGAAAAGAGTATGAGACACAGAACTGACCCCATAGGACTGATGTAAAGGAAGGTTACACCAAAAGAATGTGATAGATGTGCAGAAAAAAGTCTACCCACTATGCCCCCTATGAGGCAGCTATTTTAACAAAACTATGTTTTTGCACGCTGATTAATATTACAGCCAGGCAGATTAAAGCACATGTGTGAAATATGAAAATATTAAATTGTTATAAATAGTGGTAGCTGTAGATGAGCTCTTAAATAGTGTCAGAGGTCAGGCAGTGTAATCTCCTAACCCTGATGGCTAGGGACTGACAGACTCCAGGCTTGAAGTTTGGTGAAGGAAGTTTGGTGATGGATTGAGGTTACATTTCAGCAGCCAGGTCACAGCAGTGAGATAAGGAAATCCAAGGGAATCCATTACTCATCATGGGTTTATCTCACTGGACCACAGTGTAGTTACTCCTAATTTACACCAGCACAGAGCTGAGCTGAAGGAGTTCATTGCCAACGTGGGGATTCTCCATGGGGGAACATTTGATACAGGGTTGGAAGGGAACGGTGATGCCCAAACAGGTCTTGTGCTCCAAACAACATGGGCTGTAATATTGAAGTGTCACAGCCTGACCTATGGCTATGAAAAAATCTGTGATGAATCTACAACTCTAACTCTTTATCAATGGAGAAAGGTGCCATATTGATGTTCTGCCTGCCACAGAGAGATCCCTTAATTCACTGCCCTGGAAAACTGCTGCCATCAGGGGGTTTGGTTGGCATTTTTTCCCCTCTCTACCTTCTTTGGTGGAGAAAGCAATTCTTCTTTCTGAGTTTGGAAGTTTCTGGCCTTTGACCCCCTTCTGCACATGGAGCAGTTCAGGGTCAGCTCCTGGGTGAGGAAGGGGTCAAAGAAGGATGGCTCTGGAGAGCATCACTGCAAACATTTTTGAAGGACACTGAAGATTGTTGCTGCTGTGTCTGGTGTAGAGCCTTGGCAGCCAATGCAGATGAGCTCTCCTGCTGGAACCAAGGGGATGGCAGGGAGCTGTCAGAAAACTCTGTTCTACAGCTGCCAGCCCTTGCTCTCTCAGAGAAGTAAAGGGGCCTTTCCCTTAATTCCTTCTTTCCATTCTCCTTGTCTGTCTCTCCTAATTCACTATGCTGGAGGACAAACTTATTTTGGTGGGGGTAGAGGTAATTTTCTCTATACTATCATGTATGCTTATGCTCAATCCTGCTTGCCTGCCAGGGCAGAGACATGAGAGAGGGAAAACCTGCAGTTCTTCTCGCCTGCCCCTGCACCCCCACACCCATTCCACATCCTCTGGGAGGTCCTGACTTCTCCATCTCACTGCTGGAGGAAGGTCCTGCTGTGGGGTGGGATCAAGCATTCCATGTCTCCAGCTCACTGGGATTGAGAGCAGCCGTGCATGGAGAAGGCTTGGAGAGGCTCATTTTTTAAGTTTTCTCTGGGACTTCCACTGCTCTCCCCTAAATAAGGCAACTGCTGGCTGAGAGCCCTGCTCCACCTGGGAGCTGAGACCCTGCGTTAAATGGGATGGGAAAGCTTCCATCAGGCTAAGAGTATTTTCTTTGTTTATGAAAAGTCACTGATCTGTGCAGTTGTGTTGGTGCTGGTATGGGAAGAACAGCCCTCCAGGAGGAAAAAGCTTTGACAAACTGGCCCCAAAGAGGACAGGCTGAAGTTCAGCTGAAGAGCAGCTCTACGGGGTTTTGACCCTCACAACTACACAGACCCATCTGTAGGGTGGACAGTGGCAGGGAGGTGTGGCAGGGTGATGACCAAGCAGAGGCCCTCCAGGAGGGGTGTTTTCCCTTGTTGTCACACTCGGGCAGCAAATCCCCAAGGGAGAACGGGCTCCCCTTGTGTTCCCTCATGGAGGCAGCTATACCCAAACCACCACAGGATTGCATTGACCAGGACTTAGACGCATCCTGGGTGCTCTGGATATTACCAGTATTGCTGCCTGAAATGTTTGCTGCAGTTGCCAGCCATGGGGGTTTCCCCAGAGGAGCTCTCTGTAGATGCAGCAGCAGCAGGATTAAGCATTAGGATCTTGCACACATCCATACCTACCTGGCTGTGCCAAGGGAAGGAGGGAGGGTTGCAGAGCTCACTGCTGGGGCTGAGGCATGGGGGAGGACACCAGAGTGTGGATGTGCCAGAGGGATTTGCTACACCTCCCCGGAGAGCACCTGCATCCGGGCCAGGGAGAAGGAGGATGCTGCACCTCCAGCCAGGTCTGTGCAGACAAGCTGGCCCCACAAACAGCCCCAGCACTACCCACACAAACTGTGGTGCCTTCCTACAAGATCAGAATCTATCCCTGCAGCCTTAGACTGTCATCTTGTTGCTTGCTTGCCCTTTCCCTATATATCCCACAGGTAGCACAGGGAAACATGCTTTTTCTGGTATGGCCATGCCTGTGTTCATCTGAGTAAGCTGACGCCGTTCCAGCCTGAGCTTTTGCCGTTCTAATGGCTTCAGGTTTAATCATAAAGCACTGCTATAAATAATGGATTGTGAGAGACATCTTCCAGTAAATCCCGCTGTGTCTGCTTGTGTTTGGATCACTGCATTATGCTAAAGTCAGCTGCTCAGGAGCTATTGATGTGGGGAGGCACGGAGCAGATGAGGGAGGGAGGGAGACAGGCATTCAGCTCTTTGTTGGGTGATGATTAAGGGGCAATGCTGGGGTGACTAGTTTGATCCTCAGAGTGACCTGACTGCTCTGGGATAAACCATGGGCAAAACCAAGGCTAAGCCCAGTAGGAGCTGGATTGGACAGCTGTGTGCTTGATTCATAGTGTAAGGGGGATTTAAATTGTTGAGGGACTCACCTGGGATCTCTGACAAAGGGGTCATTTGACTGCCAGGTGAAGCACTGACTAGCAGTCAGAGAAGCAGGAAAATGGCAGGGAGCCTCAGTTGTGGGTCAAAGGATATCCCCTTCCGCTTTTACAATGTATTCACAGCATTTCAGGTGGGATCTGCTAAATGCACAGCGAAAATGTTTATACTGCTTGTACAGCTGGAACAAACCACTCCTCAGTATCAGGGTACACAGGATCAACAGTTGGAGTTTGTCCTCGCTGGGAAATTTCTTACATTAAACCAACTTCTCTCTGAATGCAATATCATTATTAGATAAGACCCGAATCAAATTAAACACAATTCAGAAAATATAGATGGGACTTACATGGCCTCCTTTGAGCAGTACACTGAGTTTTGATGGATTTAATCCCAAAATGCCTGTGCAAAGTATTTATCCTACAGCTCCCAGTTTATTACTGAAGAGCTGAAACTCGAGGAGCTCAGCTTTGCAAGACCTGTGTGATGCTGGTGACAAAGTGTGAACCCGTCTGTGTGACAGGGACTCTGCAGGGACCCAGAAGGAGCACAGGGTGTGCAGGCTATAGGATTGGAAGCTGTATAGCTGGGCTGTAGCAGTGCTTTTCCTGTGGGAGCATCTTCCTGGGAAGTTGGGCTGTGCAGCCCCGGTGAAGGAAGTGCCTGTCCTGGGGCTCCCTGCTCCTCTCTCAGTGCTGTCTGTGCTGTGCTCTACCACCCTGCCAGCCTGCCTGGCTCCCTCACATCTCACTGCACACAAATGCTCTGAATCTCCTCTTCAAAAGCAGCTCAGTGGAGGTCCCCATGTCCGAAGGTTTGCTTTTACAACACCTCTGAACAGCCAGCCATGGATCATTCATGCCAGTGGACACAAAGGACCTTACAAGCCTACCCAGAAATGGATGGATTGGGACATCCAGCTTCTCACCAACCTGTTTTCCTGACAGTAAATGACTCTAATGAAACACTGTGCTGTGAACAATCACAGGCTGGCTCTGGACTGATTCATCACAATTCCCGAGTTCTCTGTGCCCTTCATGGCTGAGGGCAGCATCACCCCCACCAGGCACACATCCTTGCCTCTGGATGGGGGCCCAGTTCACACACCCTTTGTGTCTGGGACCCTGGACCAGGCCATCCTGCTGCTCAGCCACTGCCACCAAGGGGTCATGTCCAGACTGGGGCTGGAGCCACAGGTAATGCTCCAGCCGTGCAGGGCAAGGAATGTCTCATGTTCCCAAGTATCTCATATCCCACCTCCTTGAGTCTGACTCAGCCCACGCCCAGGAACATTATGTGTTACAGGAATCTGGATGGCAAATTATGGTAAGAACCTGAAGCATGGTCAGTGAGCAGTGCTTTTGAAATAAGAGATTACTTTTCAAATAACACAAGAGCTACGGTTGTTTATTTACTTTTTTATTTAATTTTTTTATTACTCAGCATTCTCAATTTGCAGACAGAATCTTCATTTCATTTTGATGCAGAATGGAACATTTCCTGGTGTTTTCCTGGCATTTCTCACTTGTTTAGATTTTGTGTGGCTGTTCCTCCCTCTCTGCTTTTCCATCCCAAGTCCTCCAATCTGGCCATAATGGAACTTGGAGAGGAAGAAAATAAATAAAGAAAACCATTCAGGTATTTTGTTGAAACATGGTTTTAATGGAGATTCAAAAAATTCCTGGGAGAGTGCTGAGTGGGAAGAGAAACAGAAGTTGTTATAATCACCTTCTAACTAGGATTGCTCCCATTTCCTCCAGCTTCCAGTTCCAAAGTCTTGCTGAGCAGGCAGTCCCCATGCCTGCTGAGGGCTGCTGCAGTGTCCCACACTCATCTCAGCCTCCAGCCAAGATTGGGAGTGCTGCAGACCCCAGTATTTAACCTTTCAAAGGGCTGCTCTTGTCTTGGAGACACACCGTGCAAATATTCTCTACTTAATGCGCGTTCTTGGCCTGGCCCTGAAATACTGAGTGGTTATGGCAGAGAAGGAGTCCGTGATGGGTGATCAATTAAAGATGGTAAACATGCTGTCAATGACTGTTCCAGGAAATACAATTTTTTTTGAGTCATTTTATGTGAGAACATGAGGAGGGTAATTAGAAAAGCTAACAAGTATATTCACTTGGAATGAATAACATCTCACTGAGATACACAGGCTTCCCATTAGCTAGCAGTGGAACAGAGACGTCCTGGAACCCAGACTTTAGAAATGGATGAAGAATAACAAATGCAGGTGATGGAACTACTGCTGAAAATCTGAGTTTTCAAGACATCATTCACCTGCTAGGCTGTTCCTGAGGTGCACTCATGTTTGGGATGGCATTTTATTCTCAGGTTAAACTACTCTGTGCTCAGAGACACTAGAGCCACAGCTGGTTCAAATCAGCAATATCCCCATCTCCCCCCGAAGCCAAGGGAGTTAAGGTATTTACACCTGTGGAGTCTTCCTCAGGAGATTTGTGGAATGATCTTAGGGAGGGCAGGGAGCTGAGAAAGGGCTGTGCAAGGTGAAAGAGTTTCTGACCTCCTGTCCTGACCCTGAAAGTTGTAGCAGTTGTAGGCTGGGAAAAACATTAGTACTAATTTTGTTTCTCTCTGTCTTTTTTTCTCCTTCCTTTTTCCCAGCACCAAGCAACAAGGGGTTCACAATGGGCCTCTGAGCCTCCTGGAACATCTCAGGGGTGCCTGTAGCCTCCCTCACTCAGTCTCATGAGACTCAGACCTTTCCTTAGGGCACAGCCCACCTCCTGGATGAACTTCCTTGCCAATCCTCCAGCTTCTGGCAATCAGGGAGTCATCACTGCTGTTAACAGTGAGCCTGGGCTGGAAGCAGCACCCAACATCAATGATGGGACTGCAACAGCATGCCCAGCAGTTCACTTGGTCCCAGGAGAGAGGACCAAAGGCTCCCCAGAGCCCATCAACCCAGGGCTGCCTGGAAGTGAGAATCACCCCAGGGCTGCATCCTACAGGTCTTTGTAGGCTGCTTATTTGTGTATTTCTCTGTGTTAAAGGAATTTAGGGCTTTGTCAGTAATTGCTACACTGAAAGCAAGCCAGAAGTGATGTGATGTAATGTTCAGACTTATTAAATAACCTATTATTATCCCAGGGAGATTTTTTCTTCTGATTACCCCTGAACACTCCTGCTCTTATTCTGTCATGGTTCTTCACTCTCCCTCTGGATTCTTCTCTTGCCTCTAGGCCATATTTTCCCCTCAGTCTTTCACTGCCTCATGTGTGTCCAGGTGTGCTGCCTGTGTCCTTCACCCTGACCTTGCTTTTTGCCATCTTCCATACCAGCCCTTCCACCAGGAGCATCACCTCCAAGGTGTGCTGGTAGCTCTTCCATTAATCCATTAATACAGACCCATGTGCCATTCCTCTCTCATGCTGGTTTGTGCTGTGCTTCTCCCATACTTTCCCCCCCTTTACCTCCATCCTAGAGGTCTTTTCCAACATAAACAATTCTATGATTCCATGATTCCTGTGCCCTTGCATGAGATGCGTGCACAAGCCAACCTCTTAGAACTTTTCACTACAATTAGGCAACAGCAGAGCTCCTGGAGGAGGGAAGTTCTGTACCTCTTTGGTGGGAACCAAGGTGCCTGTGGGCAGGAGCACAGGAAAAGCTGAGGGAGCTGCAGAACTGTTCCTGGTCAGAGTGGAGCTGTGAGTGGAGAAGCAGAGAGCCTTTCTGCACAGGGTCTTAACTGCAAAGTGTGCTTCACTCATCCTCCCACTTCCAGGCACTTTGGCTGTGAGGTAGTTGTGATAATTTCCATTTCTATTTCTATTTCTATTTCTATTTCTATTTCTATTTCTATTTCTATTCATGCTGCCACACTTATAAATTAAATATACTACACTTGGACCAGAGCCTGCTGTCTGCTGGACATGACCCACCCATGGCCCATACTCAGAAATGCTAAAAGAAGGTAATAACAACCTAAATGTCTTTTTCATCAGTGGATCTGAGAGTGCTCCATGAAAGATGCCAGGGCAGTATCCTTTGCATGAAGGGGAAGCTGAAGCTGTTAAGGGTCTTGTCCAAAGTCACCCAGCAAGCCAGGATTCCAATCCAGGGATCCTACACTACAGTGCACTCCTCTTTGTTGTAGGTCTTTAAACAAGATGGCATGAAACCTTTTCCTCAATTCTCACCTTCCCAGAATAACAAAAATTACTTTGAAGTCCCAGGTCACATTTCACACATTGCCTGCTGAGAGCCTGCAACCACCCTCCCCTCTGGCCTGGGACCAGGAGGATTGTTCAAAACAGCAGAGAGACTGTTGCACGGACAAAAGCCTCTGGCATGGACACATGAGGGTTATTGCAGTTTCAAAAGCCCATATGCGAGTTCTGCTGGCACAATCTGGGCAGGAAATTTCACAAACATGCCAACTTTTCTTTGTAACTTCATCTCTCCTGACAGTGTATGTATGACTCATTCAGACATATCTTTACTCCAGACTTTTCCCATTCTCTTTTAACTTATTTGAACTGTGTTTCTCTCTTCTTTCTTCCAGAGAATGCCCTGTCATCTCACCAGTACATAGGAAAAAATGTCATTTTTTTAAGAGTAAAGGGTAAAAAATAATATTTCAGTCTTTATTTTTTTGTTTTTTTGTGAGTATTATGATGACAGAAATCATCAACAAAAACCTTCAAGTCAGGGATCACAAAACCAATTAGGTTGGAAAAGACTGCCACAGTTGAGCTCTTTACTTCTTTTTTATTTCTTTTATATATATATATATATATATATATATATATGTATGTATGTATATTCTCAGTTATTCATTACAATTCCTTCTTTTATAGCTTCCTTTTCCTTATAGACACATCTCTTTTTTATACCTTTTGGATCACACTGTGGTTTAGGCACGTATTTCTCTTTTCTTAGGGTCTGAAACTGTGCAGAGTGATGCTGGCTGTGGAGTATGTTACTGCTAGGGAGTTATTAGCAGCAAATTAAGCAAGGATTAATTCCTCACCCACACATTTCTTGCAGCAATCCAGATCTGCTTATCTCTTTGGTATGATGACCTGGCAAAACACATGGTGAGCCCTTGCTGTGTCTGTCTGCAGGGCTGAGCAGCAGCTGCAGCAAAGCGGCCAGGAAGGATCTCAGGATGTCCCAGCTCACAAGTGGGACATTGGTTTGGACAAGGGAAGCCTCAAGAGGTCCCACCAGGGAGAGTCACTTCAGTGGTATTTTTTTAACAGCTGGAGAGGTGACTAAAGGTGTACAAGCCTTCCATGACAACGTCTTGTGTGACTGATTGCCAGAGACAGAAAGTTTTGCCATAATAATAATTAGCATGTATTGCCTAATGTCTTTTCTTTTTGGAGGTGGATATTGCCTAGGGTTTTGCAAGGAAGAAGCAGGGTTTGCAAAAAGGAGTTATAGCTCCCAAATACCCGGTTTAGCTCATGCTGTCAGAAAGATACCAGAGTATCTGACCAATCCTGGGGCTTGGGCATGGAGCTGGGCCCAGAGGACTGAGGTGCAGTACCTGGTCCTAACCTTTTGCCTTCTTCTGGCCAATCCAGCTCCTGACTCAGTTTCCCCATTTGTAAAGCAGTGCTAGTTATATGTTTACTCCCTTTATGAAATGCTTTGAAGCCTACTCATAGTATATGTTACCTACAGGGCTGGTAACGGCTATTATAATGAAATTAAAATCAAATTATATATATATCTATAATTCACATATGCATTGTAATTAAATTATAATTAAAACTGGTATTAAATTTTTTTCATGACTTGAGACAACATACACAACAGTTCCCAGTAAGCCAGAAGATTGCAAGTTCATTCAATATAGAGCAAAAGTGCCATCAGTTTCAAGGCGGTGTTTTAGTGTAAGCAAACCAACAAAGAAAAGCCTAAATTAAAGAAAAAGTATCCAGAGATTCCAGGGTTGTTAGTATTTCACTGAGCATTCAAGTTATTTAAGCAGAGGTGCTTTTCAACGTTATTTTGACAAACACATAAAAGTAGAAGTAACAGAGTTCAGTCCTCTGCACCTAAACCGGAGATCCAGATCTGGTTTTGTCCATTTTTTGTCTGTTTTTTTTCTACTTAAGCTCAGCATTCCTAATTCATAATTTGGACAGATGTGTTGACATTTTGTGAAACTGGCAAAAGGTTTGATTCTTCCTTAATTTAAGTGGCTGTTGGCTGCCAGTCAGAGGGAACTTTACTCCTTCCCACTGGTTTGCAGTATCAGACTAGTTCAAGCTTTGCATTAATTTGAAAGATCTTTCCTAAAACTATAACTTCCAGCAGTTGTTCAATTTAATAAGAAAAAGCTGAACAGACATGTAAGACAAGTTGATTTATTTGTGACTCAAATTCTCTGGGAACATGATCTCCAAAAAGAAAAAGAAAAACATTAATATAATGAAGCAATGTCAGATGCAGGACACAGTTCTCTAGCTGAAGATGGAGTGAATTGCATTTCCAATTTACCAACACATCAGTCACCTCTGTTTCAGAGGCTCTGTGACATTGAATGAGTTTTTCTTCTTAATAGGGCACTGGATGTATTACAAAAATTAGGGTTAGAGCCAGAAATGCATTTATCTGCTTAATGCCTAATTTCCATTAATTTCATTAAGAGTGAGGTGCAAAAATACTGTTGTGGGTTCTGTTTGCATTGAGCTGTGATGGCTTTACTGGTTAGAGGAACAAAATTCAACCTTTGCTTAAAATGTTCAACTCTCCGACTCTCCTTATTTTTTCATTGCTCTGGCAAATTCACCAAATCCCATGCACCAATGGGCATCTTCCCTTCAGACCCTCCCCAGCAAGCCTGTGAAGAGCCACAGCCAGTACTAACAGATTGTGGGACTCCTTTTTTGCAATTACCACCTAAATGTCCCCTCAACAGTGGGCTTTCTAAACCTAGACCATACCACGATGCTCCTCCAGTTTTTCAAGCCTGGGATTTGTACAGAAACTGGGCACAATGAGCACAGGAGGATGACCAGGCTGTGCTCTCACTCTGAAATGAAAAGTCTGTAGTTTGTACCATGGACCACCCAGACCCCAGGGCTGAGCCCTTCCCACCTGTTGGATGTCACCTGAAGGATCTGGGCGGCAGGAGCAGTGCACGAAAAGCCTTCTGCAAGAGCAGGCAGAGAGAGCTCAGCTGGACTTGGCTGCAGCTCTCAGGAGTTATTTGGAAAACACTTGGCATGTTTAGAAAGATGCCCTCAGCTCACCTGCCTTCAAATGCCTCTCATTTTGCGTACAAGAGGTGCTGTGAAATCACACCAGTTCTGAACTCTCAGTGAAGACAGCACAGTTCCCACAGTCAAAGCCTGAACGTTGCTGTTCCTTCAGGAGAAGCTCTTGACGTGTTTGTCTCTTTGTGCTGAGACAGCAATCCACATTGCTCCGCTCTACATGATCAAATAAATTACTGTTCTGTGGAAACTGCGCCTGGCACGTGCTTCCAGCTCAGTATCTGGGGGAGAACTAGGGCTGATTTAGGTTACCTGCTGCAAGGAGATAAAGTGCTTCCTGCACTTCTTGTGTAGACATGAAAGCTTTGCCACCACCTGTAGTTTATTTCTACTGTGTTGTTGTTCAAGGTGTGTTAGAGCCCCAGATTGAAGCTGGAAATCTCCTTTGGTGGATGCTGCAGAGAACACAGTGCCTGCCACCCAGTCCCAATGGATCTAAATGAGCAACAAGGTCATCAGGAGAAAGGCAGGACTGCACAGGCTGGGCTTTGAGGTTGAGCTGGACTACTGCAAGGTCCTTGGCAGAATACTGACCAAACTCGGTGGGAATCAGGAATCTGCATATGAGAGGAAGTTTAGTCTGAGCAACTTGCTGAAGATCACCTTGAGAGCCTGGGGTACTGAAAGGAACTGAAAGAAAATGCCAAATTGTTGGTCAGTGCCTGGACCACAGGGCAATTATCTGACCATGTTCTTTACTGTGCTTTTAGAACAACTTCACAGATGCCCAAGAAAGAGGCAGAGGGCTTGGTCTGGCAATTTTGCTCTGTGAGAATTTGCCTTTTAGGATCTGTAGGTTCCTTCTTTCTCTTATCCCTGAGGGTATCTTGGCAGCCATCAAACCTGAGTAAGTGCTTCCAAGCAGTAATTTCTAGAAATATAGGTAATTATTTTTGCCTTGAGTTGCTTTTTTTCCAGCAACAGGTGCTGTTGGAGAGTTTTGCAATGGCTCAGGTGGGAAAGACTTCAATGGGGGAGCAGGCAAGGAGCCTCCTGGGAGATCTGAAAGGCCTCCGGGTTGAGAAAGGAATTTTTGAAGAAGAATCAGAGGAGATTTTCTCCACAGATAAAGAGGGTGAGCAGGCAGGAGCCATACTGCAGCAAGAGAGAGCAGGTAACAATAATTGATAAACGTGCTTCATTCTGCTGAATCCTGGTTTATTCTGCTGAAACTCATTCAGTAGGAAACATCACTTTGGATGTGAGTTTCTCATTCTCAGCTACAACTGAGCCCTTCACAGTGCCACTAGGCTAGTCAAAATGAGTCCTTTCAAGGCTCATGGACACACCAGGTGTACCTTTAAGATGGAGAGGGGTTTTGCAAGAACTGGGAGAAATCAAGATTTAGCATGCGAGATAAATGTGGAAGCTGCTTTAATTATAGATTCAGAGCACGTTGCATTAAGGGTTGCTCGATGACGAGATGACCACTCAGTCCCCATATAACCTCATTAAAGACTGATAGGCTTGTCTTTTAAACATGAGCTTTTCCCTGTGCCAGATCTTAAATGCTTCTCTCCCGGTAATGCAGCTGCACCTTTAGCAGACCTTCAGCTTTTTTTAGGTTATTGAAGATGCATAAAAAAATGAATCTGCAATGCTTCAAATCTGGGATCTTAAATGCTGACTGCTTAGCCTTTCAGAGGGCCTGGGGAGCAGCTGCTGGGCTTCTAAAGGTTAAATTCTGCAACCAAATCCCATTATGTTTTTAGCAGCCAAGCCTGGCTGGCTCAGTAACCAGCCTGGTGAGTGCCACACTGGCAGCTCTGTGTGGTCAGAGGTTTGGATCGTGCCTCATGTCTGCACTTAGGTTTGCACTTGCTTTGCCTGGATCTCTCAAGACCTACAGAGTCTTCTGTGGTGGTTGTGAAAGGACCACAGGGGATGTTAACCCACCAGGACACAAGAGAAAACTCCAGGGGGATGGAGGAGAAGTGCTGGAGACTCACCACCAAACAATGCCTGGGTGTTTCTGGCTACCTGTCACTCATCTTGAAATGAGCTTAGGATGTTTCTTGCAGGAGGAAAACAGTCTTGTGCATCCAGGACGCTATCCAGAGTCAATGCCAACTTTTCCATAGATTCCTCCTGTGACTTCAGACAAATAAGTTACCTTTCCCCTGCCCCTTTCTCAGAAAAAAACCCAAAATTTGCCTATGATTTGTCTCCCACCAAAGTTGAGGTAAGTCAAGAGTCTCTCAGCTGGGGTCAATGGATTTGCAAGGATGTAAAAACAGGGGAAATAAACAGTGTTCAGTTACAAGTCTACTTATATTTGAGGTGTCCCTGGCTGTGTTTACACCTCAGTGTATGATGTGTATATAATACTTGGCACACTATGTCACCATCTCAGCTGGAGTCATTAGATGATTCTATCCTGTAATTAATAAACACTGTTGTCTAAATATGACATGCAACATTTCTAACAGCAGAGTATTTATCTGAGAGTCTTAAAACACTCTTAGAACAAACCCTGATTTCTGCTTTAGAAGTATGTGCTTTTCACTGGTCTCATGGAAAGAAAACAGCCCTCCCCCTTGTCTCTCAGTCTAGAGAATACAGGGTAAAAAAGCATTTATATCTTTGCATTCTTGCCAAAGCAATTATCAGTGTCTTTAACAATTACAGTATTTTGAAGTGAATCACCAGCCTACATCTCATCTGAGCATCTATTTTTTCCCCATAATCTGCTTTTGGAGGGGCTTTTAACTGCATCAGATTTTTCTTTCCTATTAAAATGCTGTCTGGATGACTGGAAAATAGAATAGCCAGTCCTCACTGCTTAGTTTCCATAGTGAATGTCTGGAGCAAAGGGCTGTGGGATTATTCAATTACTGCAATGATGGCCTTTGACCTGCTGAAAACAATCCAAAAGACAGAATTCATATATTGGATTATTTTTAACATTAATCATATTCTATTTAGAAATCACAGTAGAGCAGTTAGGGTTGAAGACAAGACTGTAAACTATTTGTGTATACTTTATTGAAGTGGCGTAAATTTTTATGCTGCACAGTTGTACAAGTGATGCCTTCAGGGATTTTCCTCCCCTCCCCACATTTATGTACTTTGCTAAATGTGCTTCAGACTGCAAAGCCTCCTCCCTCAGCAGTGCCTTGCTAAACACAGCGACTGGTGTGATCCGAGCACTCTGTGTAGATATTAAATTGCAGATAAAAACTGTTCTTGATCCTGAAACTGCAGAAGAGAGGGACAGCAACAACACCTCACACTTGAGGCCAAACTGTTTGTTTCCATGAACTACAGGAAGAGTCAGCAGACTGAAACAACTGTCCCCTCCTTATCTTCGCCCCTGTCCACATGTCATAACCTTCCCCACGACTCCACTTTTTGCAGGACATAACTTTGGAAAAGAGTGAATCTCTGCCCTGGACAAACTCCAGTGAAAGATTCCTGGGCTCACCAACACATGCGTCATCTAGACGTGCTCCCCTGATGTCCTGAGCCACTGACTGATGCCACAGCACAGCCATGCCACCACTCCCAAGGAAGGAGGAAAGATACAGGACTTGAAAGGGAGGATATAAATCAGGATTAGGTTTTAAGTTCAAGTACCAGTTGAAAAACACTCATTATTCCTGCAACCTAATATAGAATCGGATGCCCTTGCTGAAATTTTGGGAGGTTTTTATTGGCACTAGAGCTACACCCATAACAAGGACACATTGAGGACACTGGCAAAACAAATAAACATCTGAAAAAGGAATTCACACAGCAGTAATGCTGGCAACTCGCAGCTTCCCACCCAGCTGTTGTAGAAACTACAAAATACATCTGCTTGGAAACCTGGTGACTGTAAAGAAGATGCACTCCTTATCAGGAGCACCGTGACTGTTTTAAACACCTTCATCCTCCTGTGGGAAGAAGGAGATTTGTGTTTTGGCATGGAGGCAGCAGTACCATGGGCACCAATCTCTCCACACATGGGAACCACTCCCCGGCTGCTCACAGCACGGTTGCTGGATGCTGAAGGCATCTCACTGGTGCTGTAACCATGTGGCAGTGTGTCTGTCACTGAGGAGAGAGTGGTCCTGCTGGGCTGATTGAGATGAAGGGATGGGAGTATCCTTCCCTCCGGTGAGATCTCCCTCCTGCCACCTCTGCTCATCCAGCAGCTCCCAGCAGCACCAAACACTGCTGTGCCTCTGCTCCCACACCCCTGTGACCACCAGGACTCTGCACGTGCAGATGTGGATGCTGCTTTTGTCTTACCTCATGACAACAAACACTTCCAGTGAAACCTCCCTCCTTTTGGGGAAGGCGTGTTTACTTCAGACACACAGTAAAATGAAAACTCTGCTGGTACAAAGGGAGGTCTGCCCTGGAGCTCCTGAAATATGAGGTGAGGCAAACCCTGCAAATTGCCACTACAGAGCAGTGGTTACTCTGCTGTGACTGTGTGGCTGTGCCTTTACACAGGGGCTGAGTAGAGTCCAAAGGAGTTTAGATGTTCAGTTTGTCCTGGCTCTGCCCCAGGGCTGGATGACTTTCAGAAATCACTTTCAGCCCTTATTTTTGATGGTGCTGTGACAAAATTTGAGAGGATGAAGAAAAAATATAACTTTTTTCCCCCTAAATATAAACTAGTAATTTCCTAACGGAGGCATAGAAAATAAATCAGGCTTGTGCTCACTCTAACAACAGGAACTATGGCACCTTGTGACAGGTTAGTTATAAATGGCCCAGCAGAAATTCACACTGGGTGAAATCAGAAATAATTGTCAGAGCAGGTGGCATGAATGTGCTGAGGGGAAAATCAGATGTTAGAAATAAACTGTTACCTGGAGGAAGAGGCTGAATGCATAGGGGTTCTTAAAAGCTCAGTTCTTCTCTGAGAGCTCTCCAGGTCCCTTCCAGATCCCTGGAAGCTTCACCGCTGCCTCCTGCTTGGCAGGAATGTGTGTGCACACACACGTGTGTTTCTGTGTGTGTGGCCAAGATGCACGTAACACAGCCCCCAGTGGCACTGCCCTGGTTTATCAGTCAGCCTCTGCTGATAAGGCTCTGTGCTGAGAGCAAGGAGGTGTGCATGGGGGAAAGATTCAGCTGATCGGAGGGGAGAGTTGCACAGAGCATGGTTTTGCAAAAGCTGGTTATGCTTTACCCCCTCAAATGCAATGGGATGGAAAAAGCAAAGCAAATAAATCTGGAGCCCATCACAGTGCACTGCAAGGACAGACTCCAGGGTAGAAAGGGTGAAAGTCAACCTGCAACTTCATATCCCTGCCTGAGGAATTGCCCCACAGGCAATGAGAAAAGCAGCTGACATGCAGTGCCAGTGGCAGCTGGGACAAAAGGAGTGCTGCCAGATCCCAGGCTGAGCATCCCAGCATGAGCCCCTTGCTCAGCTGGGGATGGAGTTAAACACCTCCTGCTGCACAAGGGGTGTGATGGTTGGTGCAAACCAGAGCTGTGCCCCAGCCCACAGGGAGCAGGCAACCCTCAAAACTGGAGTCTTCCAGCCCTCCCCAAAACCTTGGGCCCCACAGCAGCAGCTGCAAACCTTCCCTCCATCCATATACTGCTTTCCAAACCCAGCCTGAAAATGAGACTTCTGTCCCCAGACTGCCACAAGCCAGGGCTGAGCTGCTGAGCACCATCAGTTTTCTATCAGGTTCAGGGTTAACTGGATGTTTCCATTTAAGGTGACGGCAAACCACTTTGAGTCACCATCACTTGATGGCAAAACACTCTGTATCTTGGGACTGGGGAGTTCCAGTGCCCTGCCTTGGAGCAATGACCTTTCAGCACCTCTGCCCAGTTACCCACCACCACACCAGAGCTTTTGGCCATCCAGCTGCTGGAAGTGGCAAGCAAGTACCTAGAAAGAAAGCCACAGCTTCAGGATGGGAGAGGTATAGACAGGTTATAAAAAAGCCAAGCAAGCACACAGTAACACAGGTTTCTGTAAAAGCAGGGAGAGCTAACCCACCTCACCACAGAAGTGCTGCTTTTGATCGGGCTCTAATTGGGAATTTTTATTCAGCGTTGACTCTCTTTTATCAACTCCTTGTCTGCATGAGGTTCTTTTAGGCATGGTAAAATGAGATTCGTATTACCACATTCCTGCTCCTCCAGGCATTTCCACATCA
Organism: Dicrurus megarhynchus; assembly: GCA_013399195.1. Classification (NCBI taxonomy): domain Eukaryota; kingdom Metazoa; phylum Chordata; class Aves; order Passeriformes; family Dicruridae; genus Dicrurus; species Dicrurus megarhynchus. The sequence continues at coordinate 1,041,761 of VXAD01003129.1, forward strand.
CTTTTCCCCTCTGCAGATGAAAAGCAATGCAGTAATAAGTGGCATTTCTGTAGAATATACTGCCTCCAGACACAAACTGCATGCACAATTACTTCTCCCTGTGGGGAACGTAAGGTGACTGAAGACGTAACGATAAGAGCACCTTGCCTTCTCTAGGCTGCTTTGATCCTGGAGGATCTCACAGATTTCCAGAAAATCTTATCCTGAAGCAATTTATTGCCTTCATGTGAACTAGGCAAAACATTTCTGAGATTATTCTTTTAAATACAAACAATGGTCATATAGGGACAAAGCCCAAGATGTTCTGTCAGATGTCTCCCACGACTGCTTTGCATAAAAAGAGTGAGAGAGAATGAAAAATACCCATGGATAAGCATACACCCACACATTCTGTACTTTCCTTAAAAACTGAATCTCTTCCTTGTGTTTTCTACATCATGACAATCTGTTGTTGAGGAGATGTACGGGTAGGGAATATGGCCCCTCTAAGTGGGGCTGGGCACAGCCCAGGGATCTGGAATAAAAACATTTTATTTCTTCTGTGGCTGCAATGGATTGTAGTTACACCCATCTAGCTGTGGGGAGACTTGAGTGCCCAGTTCAGCTCCTGGAAACCCCTTATCCCAAGTATCCTGTATCCTGGAGGTCAGGGAAATACCCTGTTAGAAAGGTGCTTGAATTGTACCACGTGGATAAGGGCTTTGGGTATGTGTCTTCTCTATCCATAAGTACGAGCTCTCTGAGGGCAGCTGTAGCCTCATCCCTCCAAGTTCTTGTTTTCAGGGCACAGGCAGACCTGCACCAGCCCAGAAAGAGAAATGACAGAAAGAGAAATACATGACAGCAGGGATCCTATTAGGCAAGACTTGAATGCCAGTGGCATTGCACTTTTGAATGTCTCCATTTCCTTTCCTAACTTAGCTTAAAGACAGGTGATGTCAAACAGGTGCTTTGCAGTCAAATAGCATGTTTAGTGCCTGGGAGTAGTTTTAGCTGCAGTAATTCAGAAAACATCGTAGCCTGACCACCCAAGTAACAGACCCAACGTCGTTTTTAGGAGTGAGCTGTAAAGAACAGTAGGGGGATTTAAGAAAACTTTTGGCAATCTGGCTGTCTTTAAGTAATAAAATAAATGCAGAGAGCTTGTGCATGAACAAACACTTCACAGCCAGCTGCAGCTTCTGACCACTGATTGAGTCATGAAAGGACACACTAGCAGAGGTGCAGAGACACTGCATGCAAATTCTGCCATCAACAGAGCTGCAGGTCTGAGAGTTTCCTTTGGTCTCACCCTGTACTGGTGGAAAACTTTACTTCCATCACCTAGCTCTCAGCCAGACTTCATTTCAACTTGGTTTTAAACAGCCTCATTAGACCATTCCTGAGGTGGCTTTGGTCGGTGAGACTTGGCTTCCTGAGCCGAAGCAAAGTGAGAAAGGAAAACCTAAAAGATAAGGCAAGATGATTTTGCTTATCAGCTGTAAGAAGATGGTTTTGCAGGCCTGACTAGGAAAGTCTTCCCAAAATCTGCTTTCACAAGCTCTCCAATCTGCTCTCCGCTGGCTGGCTCACGGATACTTTGCTGGCTCGGTAATGAGCTGTTATAAGTGAGACTCCTGTAAATCAGATGACTCTGTAGTCATTTGATGCTTATATTTGGCGTGCTGAGTCACAAGGACAGGGGTTACATCATGTCAAGCTAATCATGCAAAACGAATTACAGACAGAGCAGAGCTCTGGGGTGCTCACAGGGAAGGTGCATTTGTGCTGCACGGGTGGCCCTGAGGCGTGGGAGCTGGGCAGCCACCATCCTGCCCTTACCCCACTGTCACTGGGGCTCTGCTCCTCACTTCTGCTCCTGGCACAACTCTTCCTCCTCCTCTGGTAGGAATATCTCCTTTAAACAGCATTTACAACAGACCTCTAAAGGCCCCACCAGATAATGTCTGGTCACACACCCAGGTTCAGAGCAGGGTCGGACAGGGCATCCCAGCACGGACTGACACAGAGGACTCTATTTTTCTTTAAAACAGAAAAGGCAAATTATTTTATTTTCCAACACACTGTTCCCTCTAACAGCCCATCCCCGACCCCACCTGTTGGCTGTACACTTCCCTCCCCGAGCCATGGCTTCATCCCCGTGGTTTCTCCTCTTCTGAGCCTTCTTGCTCCCGGAGTGGTTGGTCCCCAGCCCTGCACCCTCTCTCTCCTCATCTTCACACCCATGTGCTGGCTCTCACCCACTGATAAATGCTAGGCAACCTGTAGACTTCCTAAGGAAAACAGCCTTCATTTAAGGGCTTAATGCAGTAGGGAAGCCACAGCAGCCTCTCTCAGCAACCCCTTTGGATAATTAGAGTTGCTGTTAAATGCTGCCCTGTGCTGCCGCTGGAGGTACCCACCTTCCCCATCAAGCTGTGGGATCTCTTTGTACCTTTGGCAGCTCAGAGTTCACACCAAAACCACTCAGAAAAGCAGAGTGGAAAACAGCCATATTAACACCTTTGTTTTTCATAGGGGTGCAGCACTTCAGAAAAAAGAACATCTCTCTCCATTAGTCTTAGGGTAGTCTTGCATCATGAAATAACTCAAAAACCTGCAAGCTGAAGCCAGGACAAAAATCCCATAAGCTCACCAAAAAGCAGTGTTTGGATAAGGGTATTCTGGTATTCCCCAGTGAAATATTTTGCAAGTTAGCTCTGACAGGTCACTCTTTTTCCTTCAGATTATAGAAAGCAAAGAAACCTCAGCACATGCAGCAAGGGAAAAATGATGACTTTGATGGTTTAGCAGTCAAGCCACTCACCTAGAAGAAGGGGCACTCTGCTCCAGAAAACCATTTCCTTTTTTTTATGTGCTAAATATTTAATGCAAAATGTAGAACAAGGTTTGGCAGCCACCTACTTACCTCGACCACTAAATCACAGTCATATTTGCAGTGGTGCCTCTCTATCTAATCAGAGTCTGAGCTTATTGCTGCACAGCAGACCCATTTTCAGGAAATGTGATGGGAATTCCCACAGCTCCCACTGGACTACCTTGGTGAGCAAGCATGGATTTGAATCCCATCACTCAGCAAATCTTGGACCAAAGCTCCAGACTCTGTGTAGTCACTGAAAAGGAGGAATGGATTAATGCAGATAGAAAAGATTCAGCTCTGGTGAGGTCTGTGAAAGGTGGTGTGTCTGCACCTGCCTTCAGGAAAGGGTCCTGGGTGGTGGATCCCAGCTGGGTGTAGGTGTCTCCTCGCAATCCTGAAGAGGACACTCGTCCCATTGAGGGACAGGAGTTCAGGTAAGACCCTGTGCTGGGTGGTGAGGCAATGTCAGCCACTGAGAGGGTGAAGAACCCAATGAACTTAATGGGCCACGGCAGAAGGGCAGAGGGCAGGTGGCCAGCAGACCCTCACTGGCTGCTGGAGAGGGCTCTGTTCCAGCACAGAGTCTCTGGCTGAATGCTCACAGTCTCTGCAAGGCTCAGTGCTGTGCTGAGCAGCTCTCATTTCCCACAGAGCAGCAGGGGGTTATTTCTTAGAGAGTCCTTTATCTCTGATGGTACGGCAGTTACCCTCCCTCTCACCAACTCTTATCTCTCCTCCAGCCACACACATATTTCAGTTATGTGACCATTTTCTGTTTGGGATCACATTTTTGTTCACATGCAGAGTATTTTCCTAGGGAGATCCATTCAAGAGCATCACATATTTGATTTTTGTCCTTATTTTCTGGAAAGCAGCACAGCCTGCCTGGAAGTGTCAGGCTATCCAGGAACAACAGCCCTCCCTGTAAGCCCTCACAGCTGGCTTGTTTTCAGAGGTGCTGCTGTGCAAACCATGGCCCCTGTTAACATCAGAGTGGGAACTGGTCTCAAACTTTTATGGCAGGTGAAGAGCAGTGGCTGCAGCTGATGGTGTGTCCTTGTGTTCTGGTGGCATGGCTGTCCCACCCCTCTGCCTGGCTGAAACTGTAAATCCCTGTGGCAGCAGCTGAGTCACTCTCATGCTTTCCCTTCACAGAGGTACCACGCACATGAAATAAACAGCAGCAACCCTGCTGAAAGGCTCCTGCCTTACTGAGGACCAGGCTGAAACACCAGCAGGCAACTCAGAACTGTCTCCCTCTTCAGAACTTGCTCTCCCTGCCCTCCTCTGTGAGCAAAACCACAAAAATCCCACAGCCATGGCCAGACCCCATCCTGGTGGGAGAGTGGATGCCTGGCCTTGGAGGGGCACAGCTCTCACTGCCAGGGAGGGTAGAGTGAGGTCTGCATGAAACCTTCAGGGCTTCAGGCTTTGGCCTCTTGTAAGCAGGAAGAAAAACTCTCTCCCAGCAGCCCCGAGGTTGGTCTGCAGCACGAGCAAGCAGAAGGGCGAAGCCCCTCGCTCACAGAGAGCAGCCACAGCGCTTGCCCCAGTCCCTGGTCTCCGGGAAGTTGAGCCTTTGCTGTGCTCAAATATCTGATCCCGTGTGAGTCACAGCTCTCCCCACTGTGATAGAGCCTGGTGAGCTCACAGCAAACAGCTCAGGTGGATGTGATGGAGGTTGCAACAGCAAAATGATCCTGTGGCCTTCTCTGTCCCAGTGTAACAGCAGCCCCAGGCACCATCCCTCCTCTGCCCCCAGGCAGAGCTACCCTGCGATACGCAAGTGCTCTGGTCTTTGGAGAAGAACACCAGGTACCACTTGATCTCTCGAGGATAAGTAATTATAATGCTGTCTGCTGGTGCCTGTGGGGACCAGCAGTGCGTGTCTTGGCAGCCCTCAAGTGTTGTTCAAAGCAGATTTCCTGCACAGATCCAGGCGCTGGATGACAGCCACAATAGGACGGAGATGAACATGCCCGCTCAGGAAATGATAAAGGAACCGAGCGAATGTTTTTGTTTGTGAAACAGCATCCTTTGGAGCACCATGAGACCCCCCTTCCAGAGGCAGAGGCAAAGTGTGGAAATCACAAGCAGCCCCTAACCCCATGACAGGCACTGGGCACCACTGGGTGAGCTGTGCAAGTCAGCTAACACTAGGAAGGACCTTAATGCCTTGTCACTGCTGAGTGGTGGTCCCTTTGGGAATCCCACTGATAAAGAAGGGAGACGGCAGAAGGATGGTGATCCACTTGTTATGAACTCCTCTCTGTAAAAGAAATTTCTTTTTCACAAAACCAGCATTGACGAACCAGGGGCATGATCCTGGACTGGGGGAAGCTGAGGGAACGGGGGAGCAGACACAACACAGGCTAATGGAGTGGGAGGCACTGCACAGGTGACATATAAGTCTGCAGCAGATGGAGAAGACCTACAGCAAAGATGGTCTGGGCAGATTTCAGCTCTGGGACAACACATGAAACCCTGCAGTTAAAAGGCCTTTTTCATGTGGGAGATTATTTTGCAGGGATGAGTCATGAAAATCTCACATCAGGCATCCTCCAAGGCCTCAAGCTCTGTAACATGGCCTCTGGCAACAGAAAAAAGAAGAGATGCCCACCAGCCAAAGCATTTTCCCAGACGTGCCAGAGCCCAGTGCAAAGGCTTTTGCTGCTGGGTTGAGGGATGTTTCCATCCAGGGCACGGTGCCTCTCTCCTACTCCACGGTGTGGCCAACACTCACAAGGCTCTTGCACAGCTAGAGGTCACCTTCAGGCACCCTTCTCCAGGAAAATGAGGGAATTGCTCTTCAGCTTCTCACCTTCCAGAAGTGTCCTGCAAACATTGAGTTATTCCATGCAAAGGCAGGTGGGCCTCTCCCCAGCTGTGTTTTGTGACAAAAAGGGTGGCTTGGACATGATCTCCAGGAAAGAGTCTATGGTTACAAACTCAAGTTGAGAGCAGGTATTTCTGCAGCTCAGAGCTAAGTTTCTACATCTCTTTGCAGGTCCCTGCTACTCTCCTTGCCGTTTTCTGCAGGCTAACTTAGGGGATTGATCCTTGTTGGCCTTGGTGAATCCCACTTGTCCAGTTCTCCCAGAATCTCCACAGGACTCCAATCAGAACTGGATAGAGAAGCGTAAGAGGTAAAGTCCTGAAATACTCAGCCCTGCAGCCTCTGAAATCCTTTCTATCTGGGCAGTGCATGTCACCCAGGTAGATAAAAGATCATTACCTTTTGACTCGTTAATGGAGGAGCACTGATCTGACTGGCGGAAGAAGAGGTCTTTCTGCTCTGATACTTTCTCTTCAGCTGGGAAGAGGAGACTGGGAAACAGAGCTATGGAAAACCAGCAGATTTTAGGTAACCAATGCTTGTTCATAGCCTAAGGAAAATAACGTTGAAAAATGTGTCCTTGTAAAAGGGAAGAAATCTCTGTAATTAATTTTCTGGGACTCAAATGGCTGAAACAGAAAGAGATAAATGAACTATCCTCATAACTGGACAAGTCAGTGTATGCAGATAGTTTCTTGTAAAAATGAAAGCTTTTATATAGTTGAGGTTGATATATTTCACTCAGAAATTTTCAGATACATTTTAATGAAACTTTCAAAGTTGTTTTAATGGAACCCAAACTAAGAGTCTTTTTGGGTAAAACACTGAGATATTACACCTGATTGTCTCAAAAAGGAAGCCTGAAAACAAGTGTATTTTGCTAGGAATATCTGTACTGCCCATTGGCATTACTATAGTGTGATGAGAGTGCAGGAGACTAAACCTGGCCTAAGTTTTTCTCACTGCTTAAAGCAGTGAAATCTCTTCTGCCCAAGCCTTGATCTCTGCCTAAAGACTTATCAGGAAGAGGCTAAAATCAGAGAGCGGAGAGGGGACTCTTATAAAAGGCACAAAGAGCAATAGTAAGAAATTCTCCAGAAAAGTCACAGAGGGTCCAGTTATATCAGCAGGAAAAGCCAATGTCTTTACAAATAATAACCATGGAGGGATCAGTCTCTACAGGTCTTGCTCAGTCCTCAGTCAGCCTGAGACAGATGCTGAACTATACTGAGACATCCAGTGTCTAAATAGCTTTGAACAGCTGGTCAGTAGAGCTTGGCCAAAAGAACAGCTGAGTCAGGACATCAAAACATGACCCTACAGAAATTCACTGGGCACTGCATATTTTCTTCCTTCCCTGCCCCATGGATGTACCAATACATGCTCACATGCATGCACCAAATACACACACATTAAAAAAAAAGAGAATAAACCACCACGACAAGATCCTTTATGGTCAGGAACCATATTCTGGAGTCTTCACTCATTCCAGCAAAATGGAGTGGTCCCAAGTTACTAAAGGAAAAGATCTCAGGCCTGAAGGATAACACCAGTGTAAAGAGCTGTCCCAAATTTTGTTAGAAAGGTCCCCTCCATCATGCATCTGGACTCTGCACACTAAAGGCCAGTGCACCTGGGCTCCTTCTGCATCAGCAGAAACCAAGGGTGTCTTGCATGTTCACTTTGGATACTCCATGTGCACAGCTCCAACAGCAAAGCAAATCACAGATATATTTAAAAGGGAGGGATGGGGCTGGAAGGCTGAAGTTGAGAAGGTTTGGGTTTTTTTTCATTTCAGGCAAAATATTTTAATATTTTGTATCTAATTTTTCCATGTAGAATTATTAGCTCTGCTTGCCTGTAGTAACAGTTTCAGACAACTTCTAAACTTGCTCCTAAGTTCTCCGTTCTGTTCTTGCTGTACTGCTTAAAAGAGCAAGACATGGCAGGAATGAATGACACCCATTTGGCTCCAGGGAACTTTGTTGTCTGACTTTCCCATTGCGTTTGTGCCAGAAAAGGTTTGTGCATCTGAGATGAGAGCAGCTCCCTAAGCAGATTTTTACCTTGGGGGAGTGATGAGCTGAATGTTACTGTCGGAGGAGATTGTGTAACTCAGCAGAGAGCAGATCACAAAAGTGAGGTGGGAAAAGTCACTGGAACTGGTCCATGTCACGTCGACTAAAAGCTCCAATCATCTACAAAGTTATGTAAAACACTCTAGGAAAAAAGCACAGAGTCACATAAAACTAACAAGAAAATTGGTAATTCGGGAGATGTTGCAGGATCTTGCAGATCTCGAGTAGCTGAACTGGCCAGAGAATAAATCCAAGCAGCAGACATCTAGCAAATAAGAATGGGCACACTTCAGGAGGCCATTGAAGGGGAGAGGGAAGGCTGAGGAGGGACTAGCTGGGCCTTCTCTTGAACATGGCAATGTGGACATGTTTCCCAGGGCAATGCAGCTCCCCTCTGATCCCAACAGACCTCAGTGGAAAAATCTCCGGCCACCCATTTTCCATAATTGCCCATGCAGTGACAGCACCATCTGACCAGTAACCAGCCACTGAGGGTCAATGGTAAAGGATAGAAGGACTCTGAGAGCAAGAAAGAAGGGAGTGAAGAGAGAGGGATCTGGACCCTCAAAAGACCAAGGATATTAATTTGGATGCTGGAGTGCAAATGCTGGAATGCACATAGGAATTGAGGCTGGGAGATATCTGTGCAACCTGGACAGTTACAGTGCAGAGTGACAGTGACACCCGTGCCCATGGGAACGAAGAAGCTGCTCCCACTTCAGCAATGTGCTGTTGCAGAGCAGCTGGGGGGCTGGAGAAGTCACTGCAAGTCTCACGCAGCCAGCCCCGCTGAGAACAGACGCCGGTGGCTGAGCAGCCTTCCTCCAGCTCTGAGTTTCAAAGGCACGAGCTGTGTTCCCCATGTTTTGCCCAAGTATTTGAGGATCAGGGAGGCATTCAGCCTCATTAACCTTTCAGTGGTATGAAAACTGCAGAGCAAAGGGACAGCTGGAATTCTTCCTGCCGTACACACTGACCTATGGCAAAGTCATCCGAACACGCTGGTGTGTGGAGGGAGACATGGTGAGTGCTGACCCAGCTGACATTTGGAGGAATTGCTCAGGGTACAACATGGATCTGCTGGAGCAGGTCCAGAGAAGGCCACAGAGATGATCAGAGGGCTGGAGCACCTGTCCTTCAAACACAGGCTGAGGGAACAGGGGTTGCTCAGCTGGAGAAGAGAAGGCTCCAGGAAGACCTTATAGCACCTTCCAGTGCCTAAAGGGGCTCCAAGAGAGCTGGAGAGGGACTTTTTACAAGGGCATGTAGTGGTGGGACAAGGAGAAAGGTTTTAAAATGAAAGGTTAGATATTAAGAACGTTTTTTTGCAATGAAACTGGTGAAATGCAGGTTGCTCAGAGAGGTGGCAGATGCCCCATCCCTGGAAGTGCTCAAGGTCACGTTGGGTGGGGCTTTGAACAACCTGATCTAGGTGAAGATGTCCCTGCTTACCACAGGAGGTTGCACTATATGGCCTTAAAGGTCACTTCCAACCCAAACTATTCTATGATTCTGTGATACCTCCAGGAAGTATATTTCTAGCCCCTGCTTTCTGGTAATATTTCTATTTTTGGCAAGACTATGGTGTTATTGTGAAAATCGACCAGCTGGGGGAGGAGATCAGGTCTGTGCCCTGATCTCACCCTGCCGCTGTTCTCCTGCACAGGCTGCCCTCCTCCAACAACACAGAGGGAATGAGGTGTGCCAGACCAGAGCCATAAATCCCACTGGAGGAGTCTCAGCTGTGAAATGAACGGGGTCACACCTCCAGAGGAGGAAGTTTCCAGCAAGAAGCCCCATGAGGTGCTGCTATCCAGGAAGCACACACAGGACAGAAATACAAGCTCATTTGAGGAGCCATCTTCCCTTGTGCTGCACTGTTTGGATGAGTTGAGCTGCAAGGGAAAGAGTAATTCAAATGAAACAAATAGGAATGCATGCAGAAACACAAATATGCATCTCTGAACAATTTCAATCTACCCATTATTCGAATTGCCAAGATCCAGAACAGATGTGTTGACTCAGCTTTAACAATGTGAAAGTGCAGCCTCCCTGGCTAGGTTCAGCTGCTCAAATGTAGGCAAGTGGTGCTCTCTGAGACAACTAAGATATGCTGCCTTGCCTCTGCTGGCCTCTCTGGAGGAGAACAGGTTTATCCCGAGTCCTGTGTCAGATCTGCCAGCCCCATGCAGATGCCTGAGGGCCCTAAGGTGGATGGATGGGCATCAGGTACCCTTGTGTACACAAGGAAATGGAGAAACTGGACTGTATCCATCCTCCAGGTTCCTTGAGCAGTAACAGAGAGGTGTGTGTGTCTGCAACACCCATCTCTAGAGGAATCTCCCTTCAGAGGTGCACTGCTCTTTCCAGACTATTAAAAAATCCTTGAAAATTTAACTTGCACTGTACATGTCCCTCTTCAACAACTAAAGGCACTTCAGTTACTCTCTTCCTCAGTCATGCAAGCGTACTCCCCCAGCACCTCACTTCTGGGTCTTTGTAGACTCAGTGGGAAACAAAGGGCCCAGAAATACCACACCAGCAAACTCTTTCTGACAGCCACTGACTGCCTTGCTCTAGGACATTGCTCAGCTGGTGGCCTGCTCCAACTCAGCCTGCTCCAGGGGACATGGCAAGCAGTGAAGGGCCGCAGAGCAGCAAGGCTGCACAGCACATGGAAAAAGGCTCCCAAACCACAACCCACTTGCACCAGGGGCTGCTCCTCCCCCACTGCAACTTTTCTGGGGTACGAAATGTCACAAGAAAGGTCTGGTATTGTCTTTTTATCTTATTTTTGTTCACAGCCCCCGAGGGAGCATTAGCACTTTGCAATTGCTTTTCCCTGTTCTTCTGTCATCTGTGGATATTTCCATGACACACTTGCCCTGAGGCCATCAGACTCAGCTGCCAACCCTGAGGGCATCTCCACCTGCCTGAACATAATGAGCAATGGAGAGAGGACATTTTCAGAGGACAAGACTCTTGGATTTTACAGAGAAAGGGCTTGATAAGAAAACTGTAGCATTAGCCCTATTCACAGGTTGAAAATGCTTGCAGAGAGCAGCAGGAAGGCTGGAAAGAGCCTAGGGAGGACAGGCTGAGCTGTGGCCCTGCAGAGGGTGGCCAGCAGGGCTGTTGTAAATCTTTGGTCCCTTCTACCTCCACCTCAGACCTTGTTTCAGCAGAGACTGTGGTGACAGCTGGTCCGTGGGCAAGGAGCTGCTGATTTATGGCCATTTCTTTCAGAAAGGAGCTGTCACTTTCCCTTCATCCGCATTTGTGAAGACTCTGATGGAGTGCATTCAGCAAGCAAGAGACACAGAGCTTTCTTAATGGTGTCGAGAAAGGATGTTTTCCAGATCCAATGAAGCTCCATATTTATGTCTCTGGTTCTTCCGAGATAAGGAAAATGTGAATCCAAACCCTCACACCCACAAAGCAAGCTGAGAACTGAACGCAGACCACTTGCATGCCAGGAGAGTGCTCCATGGACTGGTGTGGTGTGACAAAAGTGGGTCCCACCCCTAAACCCCTTCTGCAGGTGGAGAAACCCAAACTTGCTACCGTGGAGAAATTATGCTCCAAGGATACGTAACAAAACATCTCTGGAGATCCAGCAGCTTAGCACGCTCAGGAATCCAGATGGACTGAACTTCTCCCACAGAGCAGCCCCCTCTGGGCCCATGTGGGAGAGATCCAATCCCTTGGGCAGCAGAAACGAGGTCCTTCCAGAGGATATTTGTGTTCAGCACAAGGCAGCAGCCCAAGCAGAGAGCTGGGGTGCCTGCCAGCACAGTGCTGCACTAATTTCTGCACATGTCATGCTTCAAGCTCTGAAACCTCATTTAAATCTAGTCCCCAATTATGGATCTCTTCCAGGTCCTGCCCTGCTGCTTCCTGTGCTGGATAGTGACACATTGGTGCATTCCTTACCCCGCACACTTTCTGCGTTTTACAGGAATCCACTACTGATATCAGAGGCAAAAATAAAGCTAACCAAAAATATCTGCCACAACAAGTATTTTGGCTTTGTAGGTGCAAACATATGGCTGAAATGAGTAAATGGGGAGATCTTCCAGCTGAGCTGTTCTCCTGTGTGTGTGTGCACGTGCGCTTTCATCTGCATTTTTACTTGAACTCTTGTCATCTTCGCTAAATATTTTACCATGTTCAAAAGTGTCTCTTTAAAGGGCTTTCAACAGCAGGAAAGAACACATGGATTTTTATCCCTCTACTGCACTAAGAATAATTCACTTGTTGGATGCCACACTGCTCCCTTGATCAGCTGGTTCTGCAAATAGAGAGAAACCACATCCTCTGCGCACAGAGAATCCCTGAGTCACCACTCTATCTTCTGATCCATCTTCTCCATGTTTGAGCCATGACAAACTGGGGCCTTGGACTGGCTCTGCTGCTCAAGGATTTATGCCACCAGGCACAGTTAGCAGAATATAAAGGTTAGAGATACAATTAACAACACTGGATGACTACAGTCCTTTGACTACAGTGGGACACAGCATGAAGCTGTTGTTCTGCAGACATCTAAAGCAGAGGGAGCTGAACCCTGGCCTCAGAAGTCCACAGACCTTACTTCTGGTGGGAGTCACCTCCCACCAAAATCCCCACAGAGCTGGTGGGGCCAGGCTAGCTGGTGTCATGGAGGTTATGCTCCACAAGATGAACTAAGGGCTAGGCATGATCTAAGGTGGGTGCCAGGAGCAGTACAGCCACCCTTGTTGCCTTCTTGCCATAAACGCCAAGGAGGCCAACTCTAGCACAAAGCCTTGAATCCCTTCCCACCCTGTGCTCTTTACCAGTACCACTGCCATACTCACAGCCAGAAATCAGGGGTGATGGTATGGACACTCTCCCTGTCTTCAGCAGCACTGGCCTCCTGGCTCACACCGGCTGCTCTCATCCTCTGCTCAGCTTCCACTAGGATCAAGGAAACTTGTCTGGTTGATCCAGTGGACACTGGATCAGACCCAATGCACATTCTTGCTCAGCAGCTGGTTTTGGCCCCAGGCTGGTTACATGTGGAATGGGCTGCATGATTTCCCTGTATTTTAAAAATTACTAATGAAATGTGTGAGCATTAAAATAAGTTCAACACAGAAAATCTAAGTATAATTTATATCTTTTTCATTCTTGGGGTTAGTAAGTAGCTAGCCATGAATACAAGTTCATTTCCAAGATGTGTCCCAAATCCCTTCTGCTGATGAATGTCCAGGGTTTAAGAATGTAATTTTAAACAGAGGAGTGGGATTCCCTTCTACTGATTTCAGGATGAGGAGTTGCATCAGACCTTGCTCACAGGGAAGGCAAAATCCCAGGGTCTGCTCACGCTTCTTGCGTGCTCCTCTGCCTTTCCTCAGGGAGGCATGCAGAACACTTCCCAGCCCCACTCCTGCTGGCTCTCTCCATCACCAGGAGGCTGCTGTGCTCTCGTGTCAGCGTGGCCTCTCCGCTGGAGCTCGGGGAGTGCAGCAGCCAATCGGGCAGCCAGGCAGCCCGGGCAGCCTACATCAATCTCCCTAAGTGTGTTCAGACTCTGCAAGGAACATCCTCACCACTCCTCTTCTCTCTCTGCAATGACCTGAACTCCAGCTCTGCACGCAGTGATCAGTGAGGCATAATGCAATGCAGGGCAGCCCGGAATAATCTGGTTGGCATCCAAGGATGTATATGCACTGAGAGGCTGAGGAGTGTGTCAGCATTTAGTTTCAGTCTAGCTGCACTTTTCCTGCAGCACAGAATCACAAAGTCTCCGTCTCCTCCTCTGGATTGGGACTGATTCTGCACCGGGATCCTCTGAAAAGACAAAGTTTTCCTCTCTTGTTATTGCTGTACCACCATAATCTACCAAGATGTGTGACTGCTTTCATCTAGTTCTTCCTAACTGGCAAGGATCTCCAGCCAGTGGTGGGCTTACGTTTTCTATACTTTTCTGTATTCTGCTTCTGCTTTCCTGTGCTCTGCTCGCTGCGACTCAGCCTCCCAGGCAAACCCTGCAGCTGCTGGGGTGTGGCTTTCTCTGATGCTGCATGAATCAGATAAGGAAAAATAGAGTTAAGAAAAGCCTGTCGTTACCTCCTCTAAACTTTCCTGCGTATTTCGAAGCTATGCTTAAAGAAGCATTTGACTTTGTAGACAAATTAAATTCGAGCTGTGTCTAAATGACCTGTTTCGGGTTGCATGCCTTAATTCACGAGCTTGCCCTTTATTTCTCAGAGTAGCAGGATTCCTGCATGATCCAATCCACCCGGCATTTACAATGGCTAAAGCTGTGCCTTGCAGTGTATGTTTGCAAATTCAACGTGTCCTATGCTCTGTATTCGGTCTGTTGGCTGGACAACACGGCACTCTGGAAGCAGGGCTTATTTTCCTGGGTTTCCCTGCAGAGCAGGAGGAAATTAGCAATTTTTTTTTTTTTTTTTTTTTTTTTTTTTTTTTTTTTTTTTTTTTTTAAGAGGAAAAGATACAGATTTTAATATAAAATATCGCTGAAGCAGAACAGTGATGACTGGAGGAATGAGTCTAAAGAGTAATGCAGAACAGTGCTTAGCTGGCAGAAGAGTATCAATAAATTACAAATCTGCTCTTTAGTTTATGCAGAGATTGACCTGTTTTAAAACAAGCAACTTGTAGTCTTAAAGTTGTGTCTACAAAAATGCCAAGAATCTGAAATTTCTACCGTATCTTTTTCTCCCTAAAATATACAAAAAAACCTATGTTTATCTACATTCTGCAATAAATTTCCTCGCTATTTATTCTGGTAGAAGTTATAATCTACAAAACAGAGTCTGTAAGATTTTGATAGTCTAAAAGTGGAGTGCCTTTTTTTTTTTTTTAAATGCCTGATTATTTCTGTTTTCTTTTGTAAATAGTTTAGGATTATATTTTCCATAACAATGGAAAGTCAGAAATTGCTTGTCAGGCTCTGAGTCCTATTATTGCCAAAGCTGACTTGTTGGAATCAAGGAGACAACTCAAGGAACAACTCATATCTCTCCACCCAACAAAAGATACAGTCTGACTCTCTGCTGGTTACCTGGTGATTAGATGAACTAATTGAATCACTATAAGGTTATAGCAAATACGTTACGACTGCACTCTCACAGTATTTAAATATGATTTATTCAAAATACATTTGACATAGTTTTGGTGAAAATATTTTCTTTTATAAATGTGACTTTTCCAGTAGTAGCATTTTCTTAATGTTTGTCTGCCTGCACAGATTTACTTGTTTAGCAAACAAACTAGTTTTGTGGCTCTTGCTACTCTTTCTATTTACCACATCAGAGACATTCTTGGGACTTCTAGGTGCTACCTAATACAAACAAATACAACCAGAACACTAACAGAGCACTCCACAGAACCAGGCTTTCCTCACTGATTAGCAAAAGGCTCGGGTTGGTTTGTTTCAGGTTTTTTTTGGCTAAGGAAACAAAGTTCTCCTGTGTCACGAACACAGGTTCTGACGCTGCGAAAGGATGCTGGGGTGGGTCACATGTAAGAGGAGCATCTCCTGCACTGGGAGATGGCACCAGCCTGGGAGGTGTCGAGCAGGATCAGGGCCATGGCACCTACGACAAGATCTGTGCTGGGAAGGGATGAGGCAGGGAAAGACGGTTGCATGTGGAATTTGACAGGCATCTGCTTTCCAAACAGTTATTGCTGATGTTTCTCGACATCTTCCTCAGAGCTCAGGGTGTGGCAGGGAGAAGCAGCTCTGTTTTTCTCAGACAGGTAGGCTGGCTGGCTGCCAAGGCATGTGATATGGATTTCAGAAAGGAATATCAGCGTGGTGATGAGGCAGGATCTTCTAAGCAAGGGTGGGGAAAACCACACCATGGATCCCACATCAAGCAGCACATATTAAATGCCTTGTTTCCTCCACAGCATGGAAGGAAGGCTGGCTAAAAATAGGTTGGTTTTGTAAGCTCCTGTCTCTGCCGGCTATATTCATCTGCTCCTGCTTTAGCTGACTGTCATGATGACACAGGTGAGAAACAGATAAACAAAAATTTGCCAGTTTTCTTTATTAGCCAGGCAAGCACAGGCATGCACTTGGATCTGACATCTGGAGGAGGCTGGGAGCGTTTTGCAGTTGTTGATGAACATGTTTTTCATGGATAATTTCTGAGTCAGAACAACAAATAAGTAGGAAGAGAGAACATCTCCATCAGCAAACTGTGGCAATTGACCAAATCCTAAAATATAGAGGTCTTTCTAGTGCAAATGTTTTCTAAACTTTTTCTTTACCTTGTTTTGTGGCATGATCTAAATCCCCAGAAACTAATGGCCATTTTTTAAAGACCCCATTCAATAAGACACTTGAGCAAGTGTGTATGGCCTCCTAATTGCCACCAGATTGGAGCAAGGGTCAAAATAAAACATGTACCTTAGTCCTTTGCTGAATGGACACCTGGACCACAAGATTGCTGCTTCTCAGGTGCCAGGTTGATCTTTGCACTGTGTGGAAATAAGACACCTGAGATCCTGAGATCAGCTGGAGCTGTGGAAGCCCCTGGGCAGGGCTCCATTGCAAGCTGTGACATCCAGAAAAACACTACAAGCACAGTGACTCCCCTTCTCCTCTGTTCTTGTCTGCCATGCCAAAGGCTGCGTGTCCATTCCACCGTACGAGCTGCTGAATATAGTCCACAAATTTTGAGGATCTAAACCAAAATGCCAGCTCAGTTGCATTTTTTCTTAGAAATATTTTCTCAAGACATTTGACTATGAGCTGCAACAGCATCTATTCCAACCCCATTAAGAGAGAGAGATAAAACCTGTAGGAGCCAGACTCCCAGCTTGGGTGAAGAACACCCTCCCTGGCTCTCAGGAGAGGCTCTGGCCTGACACACCAGCATATTTTATTTTCCCTCCTTTTACTTCATTCAGTGACTATATTGTTAAGATGACAAGCTGTTTTAGTTTCAGCAGACACTCTCTGCCCAGTAATGCTTCCCAATATCTACTCTTGCTCTACCCATGGTGACACCAAAATAACTGTGCTGCCAGCACAGACTGAAAGGGAATCTGATTCATCTGGCTCTGGCAGAGGCCTCCCTGCCAGCATTATGAATCAGGCTCAGTAAATTGCATCCCTCTGGCTTCTCTCAGTTTTCCCTCCCTCCTGAATCATTTTCTTCCCTCCAGAGTTTGTATTTTTAGTTATTAGTTTCACACTTCTATTTCCAATGGGTACGCACGGGCCCTTTGGTGACTTATGAGCACAAGTGGAAAAGAAACATCGGCATGACAGAGCCCCACAGGCAACAAGGCTTTCTTTGTCCATCCCCTGTCCAATGAAGGGTTTGCTGTTCTCCATCAAGCTGCGAGAAATGGGGATGGTATGTACCCGTCAGAGGCACAGCACATTGTGTTTGCCACAGCTTCTTATTCATGTGAGAAACGGACATACCCCAGCAGCAAACCAAAACCAGCTGAAAAATGTTGATTTTTCTTTACTGCTGCATTTCAAAAATTCAAGAAGGAAGGAGAATCAACAGACATCTCAAGTTCGCTTTGGTAGTGCACTCCTCCCTGGGCACCAAAGTATTTCTCCCAGCAGTTTGTGGACCATCTGTTTCTGTCCAAGGCACTCTGGCTGCAGCAGCCTCTTTTCCAGGGCCCTTGTTACTGTGTGAGAGGTGGAGGAATGTGAAGCAAAGGCCAGGGAGAGCCCCCACAAGCCAGGGCCTCTGGGGCTGCTGCTATTGCTCCTCGTTCTGGCGAGCGCTGCCACCACCAGAGATAAATGACACCCTTGGTTCCATGTGGGGACTCGCTGCCAAGACAAACACTCAAACAAACAGCCAGGCTGGGCTTGTCCATACAGAGGAGTGGCTGCAAAATACTTCTGGATCCAAGCTTGCAGCACACATGGTCACGCAGTGCCAGTGTCCTGTGCAGATGGACTGGAGTTTTCCTCGTTTCCGTGTTTCCCATGGAACAGCACCACGCACCCTTGTCCCAACCACAGTCCCATCCCCAGCACTTCTGTCCTGTAGCATCTGCCAGCACAGCCTCCATGGGTAACCTGGATGTGTGGGGTACTCAGGGCTGCATTACTGAGCAGTGGGATATCCCCATGGAGTTTTGGTTGGCAGTGAGGTTGCAGGAGGGTTATTTTCTCCCTGGTGTAACTGAGAGCACACCTTTGGGGATGATGTGGCAGTGCAGGAGGTGCAGAGAGGGGATGACAAAGAGCCAGTCCTATAGCCAGTGTTGCTGTGAAAGAAAAGGCACATGGAGCTGGTATTCCGCATGAGGGAGCTTCCTCCATCCTGGCCAGCCCACGTTAGAGCCCATTCACCCTAGGAAATGAAGGCCACCAAACTCTCAAATGCCCAAGGAATCACTATCTCTCAAGGGTACACCCCTGCCTTTATGGCAACACAGACAATTACATAATTGTGTTCAGTCATGCGACACAGATGAGTTTGAAAATATCCACAAGATCCTGATTTTTCTAGCCTTAACCCTCTGTGCTTACTACTAGTAGATATTACAACTAAATAGTAGTGTCTATGTACCAAAACTTGCTGGCATAACATTTTGTGTTGAAGTATCTTCAGGGCCATAAAAGTTGCACAAGTGTAACCTTTCATTCCTGTTTCTGCATTGGTTTGTTCCCCTACTAACCCTGCCAGCCCGTGTGCCTGCACAGAGCCTAGCCATGCAGATAGCAGCCAGGTCTGAGGTTGGAGTAATTAGTCTTGGCTGGGCTTCCAGTTTTCTTTAGTACAAAATTACCATCAGATTTCTATCAGTGTGCCTTCCTCTGTCAGAACAGGCTGTACAAAAAAAAAATATAATCTATCTAGTTGTTAGAATTACTGTGGGAGAAATATTCGTAAATTAATGCTCGCAAATTAATTCTAAATTACACAGGTGCATTACACATGCACTCTTCTACCTGCACTTAATGCTGTGTTCATAGAATACACAAGAGACAAGGAACAAAACTGTTTCATCTGTCCTTCACTGCCATAGGGTTCTCCATCTCACCTCAATACAAACTTTTTTTAATGAAACACACACAGCTGGGATGGACCAGCAGACTAGCCCAGTGTGAGAACATGATGCACAGCTATGGGCCAAGAAAAGTAAAGGAAACAGCCCTACCACCTTCACCTGTTTCTTAGGGCACAAAGGCAGAGGCACTGCACAATCTGGGAAGTTTTCCAGGTTTCTATTTTTTTTTTTTTCAAGTTCATGACACATGGCATGAAGCAGGATGCTTTAAGCTACTGTGGCATCAGACATGTTTCAGGAGAGGTGCTGTGAATGGGGATGAATGCAGAACAGATCAGATTCTCCACACTTTTGTTTTCAAGGTCTGGCAGCACTAAAGCTGTGCTTAGCTTGGACTGATGACCAACATCAGTAAATCCCTTTGGGACTCAGCAGTAGCATGAAAGGGGAAAATCTATCCCCAAATCCTGAGGGACTTGGAAGCCTGCTGCCGTGGGCTGGAAGGGGAAATGTGATAGCAACAGTGAAGCCAGTGCCATATGGAGTGGCTTGTCACAGACATTTATATTTCCTCTGACCCTGTTCAACAAAACACCAACCCCAAATTTGACACAACTGTGGCATGGGAAAAACTCAGCACCTGGCACCCATTTTCCCAGTGGGATCAACATTCTGGTAGGACATGGACAAGAGACAGGGGCTTTTCTTTGGACTCTTATTGCTGATTTTGAGCCAATAAAATCAACATGGGGTTTCACCACAGAGCCAGGGGGAACTCCTCATATGTGCCTTTGAGAACATTGCTGCCTTCTTAGTGCCTCACCCTGAAAATGATAACCCTTGTCTTTGTTGGGCTCCTATACTTAATTAATGGCTGAAAAGCATCTGGAGAAGGTCGAAGTAGGTAAATTATGCAACCTAACTCCAAGTCTGATGATTGGTATCACCGTTCCCAGACTACAATCTCTCTTTGATATTGGAAACAACAGTGAGAAAGATGCTGACGATGGTGACATTGGTTTTGGCTCCGGCTCCTGGAAGGTACAGTCATCTCATATCTTATGATCCCAACTACACCAGCAGATTTACTCTGGATTCACACTAGTGTAACTGGAAAAGGTAGTTGGACCACAAAAAGCTTTAATAAGTGGGGATTACAGCTATGATTAGAAAAACAAAAAGGATTAAAAGAAGGAACGGAAAAAGACGGAAAAGGAGGGTCAGCATGGATCTGAAAGAGCTGGATCTGAAGTTGTTGTGAAGAACAGAGCAGTTGGTGATCTGGCCCAACAGTCAGCATTTCTGAGCTTCCAACAGCTGTTCTCTGTATTACACAGAAGGGCTAACAATATGATGAGAAGAGAGAAGCACATGAGGAGGAACAGGAGAAAATATGAGCTTTGGAAAGAGTCACACAGATCCTTCATTATCAGAAAAGCAACAGTGGCATTAAAGGGAGGAGGAAGAAAACAGCCTAGGAAAGCTTTGCCATGAATGATCATGAAATGATGTCAAGCAACCTATAAACAGTCTCAGGAAAAAGCTAAATAACAAAACTTTTTTTGTCTCCCTCCCTTTCCCTTTGTGTCCTCTCCTAATCCAGAGCAATCTTAGCAAAACAGCACAAGAATAGCTGGGCTCCACCTAATTTGGACTAAGGATAACTCACCTCCTCCCTACCCTATTTCTAGTTCTTTGCTTGACTTGTGTCATGTTTGTCTCTTGCACTCTGATCTCTGGTACATGCCACAGCAGGAGAAGTAGGGAAAGGAGAGATTTTAACCTTTTCCTTGAGAAGCAAAACATGACTGGTGCGAGGACAGTGCCTTTTCTTGGCCACTGAATTGGGCAAGCAGAGAAAAAACTGCCCTTTGCATGCCTCTATCCTGATTTCCGAAGGGGAAAAATTCATAAAGGAGAATATGCTTCTCACCACCATCAATCCTGCAATTAAACTGAACTTTAGCAAAATATTTGCTGTGTTATGTAATAGAGGCGGATTACAACAGGCTGCCACAGGGCTGGAAACTGCAGTTTTAACCCCTGGACAAACTGCCTTGTGGTAGGTAAAGATAAGTGACACCATGGAGCTGTAAGAATAGTCAAGCTCAGACAAACCTTTAAAATACAGTTTGATGGTCCATCTGACAGAACAACTCCAAATATCTAAGGCTGCTTTTCTTCCTGATTTTCTTGGCTACACACGGCCTTTCTGTCTTTCTCCTACCTCTCCCTCTGAGTAGTCTCAGAGCAGTTCCTCCCATTGCCCAGGTGCCTCTTCCTCAGGCTTCCCACTCTTTATGGCTGCTGAGGATGCCCTGGAGATGTTCCCTTGCACCAATGAGTTTGTGGTGTCATCCTTTCTAGGTCCTAGCCACCCCTTCCTCCAACTGCAGGTGTTGATGGTTTCCTCTCTGTTACCTTAGCCCAGTGATCTGTGCCAGGACCAGGAGCAAAGCTGTGGCAGTTCTGGCTGCAGGGCACTGCAGAAACCAAGGTACAAACCCTACTGTGATACTGGCCCCAAGCCACCGTGCCTTCCCTGATGTTCTCTGTATCAGCTGGATGTACCTGCCACTGGCAGAGACCACCTTCCTTACTCAGCACACCTTCAGCCCAGGCTTTAAAGTCTCTCTACATCAGACCAACTATTATTTGGGCAGCACTTAAAAACTTGAGAAGCTGAGCATTGTAGCTAATTAGCTGAGCCAGAGACGCACAAAGGATGTTTGAAACAGAAGAGAAAACAAACAAAGCCTTGGCGAGCACTCAAAGGCGAGGCAGGCAGGGTGCAATTTGCCGCTCAGCACGCAGAGAGGCTCCTCAGGAGGGCTCCCAGAGACACGGGAGAGGGAAGCACCCTTTGGGAAGACCTCGCCGTGAAGGGCTCACATGGTGCGAGGCGGGGCTTGGGGCCAAAGCCGCCCTGCTGGCCCCACCCTGAGACCTGGGCGCATGAATGACCCAAAGCACCTCATCCATCACAGCAGGGACAGCTGTCAGCCGGGACACCGGGACCGAAACCTGCCCACGGCTGCCAGGTAGGAAGTCGCTTCTTGCAGCACATCTTGTTGCTCTGCCTCCTCTACCTTGCTGCTGATGTGCAGGAGAAGAGGCACCTGGTGGCCTCAAGAAGATGTAGTTTCTGGCTTCTCTGAGCACACACCACATCAAGACTTTCTACCTGCATTGTAAGTTTCCTCTCTCTCTTTTCCCCGGCTGCTGGGGTTTGAAAATCTTGTTGGACACGTGCTAAGGTGATAAACTGATTTTATTTCCTTTTTGCCTGGTATTGCTGTCATGACAAGCAGAGAAAAGTAGGATACCCCCTATCCCGACAGAGCAACCAACGTGCTGCTGGGGCATGTGCATTTGCTTTCTTTACAAATGCCTGCAAAATAGAGAGTGGCAAGGAGCTTCTTGAAATGGTTATGCATCATTGAACGTAACTGGCACCCACCCAGACCCCCAGATGGGAGAAGAGGAGTTTTTTCTAAGCCCTTCCCACATTCTTGTGCAAATAGAAAGGATGAATGATCACCATCCCCAGTGCCAGACAGTTTTCTGGGCCAAATTCACACACAAGCGTAGGAAAGCCAAGGGGAACTGAAACTGGTGAAGCTCTCCCTTCCTTCCGCTTCTCGCAGTGAGTGTATTTCATATGTTCAAATCCTTCTGGGATTGCTTAGACTGACTTTGCGTAATTATTTTCATCCTTGGATTAAAGAGGCCAAATATGTAAGCTGGATCTCAGCTTGCTGAGATCTTACTTTACACCATATTTTGTCCCTCTGGCATATATATTACACAGCAGCAGATTGCATTTAAGTCGTTTTTTTCAGAATAAAAGTCTGTCTTTGCTTGAGGGTGTCAATTTTCTCATAATTCTTGCTGTTCTGTCTTGTATGGATACTACAAAGGATCATGGAAAGGTCCTAAACCAGGCATCTACCCATCCTGGCTTTCAGCACACTCAGTCTGACTGACACCTCTCCAGACTTGGAGCACGCACACACTTCTCAGCCTAGAGGTTAGGGGGAAGGTGTGACTTGATGCAAAAGCCTGTAGCTACACCCTTATTTCTACCAGCTGTGCTTGTCCTTCATTGCTTGTGATCACTGATGAGAAGGCGAAACTCATGGATGTGCCTAAACCTGAGGGATAGCCTTGTTTTCAGAATGAGCACACAATGGCACTTTTTGAAACAAAAAACAAAAGGATGCAAAGGACTTTGGGACCCCCCAGGCAGAAGCAGTGGCTTTGAAATCAGATTTTAGTTGCCTTGTTGGGTGCCAGCAGGTAGAGGAGAAAGGGTGGCCATTCAATGTGTCATGCTATGGAAAGTCCTGAGCCCACCCAGTGCAGAGAGACAAAGTATTTATGCGTTATGAAACGTTCAGTGTGTTCCATCTGTCACCAGGTCAGGGTCAGCAGGTACAGCCAAAAGTAAAAGCAGCATTTTTGATGTGCACCACCTCTCTTTCTGCTGGCAAAGTGCCACTTTAACAAAGCTTAAGTCTTTCATGAGTGAAAATTATTTGCTCAGCAGTCAGAGATTTCCAGGCTTTCCAGGGAAATAACAATAGTTTTGAAATCACCGGCTGTGGGTTTCTGTGTATTGGTCAGTCGGTCTTAACTTTTTCTTTGAACATTTGGGGTCTAAAATGGGAATTGTTGTGTTTGGTCATCACTGGAGACACCTTGGCTAAAAATCTTACCACCCAATAGCTTCATCTACTATTAAGAGATGCTCAAAATCTTCCTCTAGGTTCTTCCCCATGAACTTGTGTGCTAGAGGATTTGTGAAATGCAGTTGCGGTGGGCAGAAAATGCATGAGGGGCAAATCCTAGCTACACTCCTGAGAGGATTGTTTCCCACTAGACCCATCTCTCCAACAGTCCCTTCCTCCTTGTTCCACACATTAAATTACAGCTTCTTCTCTATTGCTGGCATCTGCCTCCAAGAGCTCTGAAGGTTTCCACCATACTTCTTGTTCAGTCCAGGTGAAGATGGGCTCTCCTTGGCTGAGCCTTGGCTGGGTCCAACCTGTACCTGAGCTTAATCCCTCCAGCCTGCCATAGTTCCTGCCTGCTGTCTCCTCTCTCTACCTCTACCATCTGCAGGATTGATCCCAAGCAGAGGCTGATGTTCTGCCATCCTCTCCTGCCCCAAGGGATGGGTGTTCCTGGTAAGGACATGTTCTGTCCAAAGACAGTGAAGTTTTAAGGAGTGAACAAGCAGGGCCACTGAAGAAAACACTACCACAGTTGGGAAGGAAGGGCTGCTTCAGGCCCCTGTCTGTCTCATGTTGGCTCTATCTGAAGTGCATACCCAATGTTCTCTGCATCTTGCCCCTGGCACTGTTCTGCTCTGCCCAGTTCCTGGTCACTTTGTTCTCCACAAACTGTCTCTCAGTGTTAATGGGTGGCCTTGCTGGAAGGCTGTAGGTAACATCTGTCAGGACTTTCCTTTTTGCAGCTCCCTGGATGACAACTGTGGGCCTTGAGCTGCAGATTCCCAAACCTGTTCTGGTTCGTAGGCACCCCAAGGGTGTTCTGCAGTGCTGCTCTGTTATAACTTGCTCCCTTCTTAAAATCTCCTTGAGATTAAAAAAGTGTAAACTAAGAAAAGGAAAGATTAATGCTGTACCTGAAACGAATCTCTTTCTCAAGATGTCTTTTAAGGTCTCACTGCTTCTCTTCTGTGCAGTTACTGAGGACCAATTCATCCATGCTCTCACTCCTTTGTCTCACAGCCCTTGGTCCTCCTCTCTCCAAGTTTACGGGAGAGTTAGGTGGATGCTACAAACTACAGATAAATCTTTGAAGCTGTTGCTTGCATCTGCACTTTCCCTCCTGCCTCCAAATCAGTGCAGGGAGTTAGATTTGCAGCTTGATTGAGATTTAGGCATTTCTGAGGCTGTAAATAAAACTCTGTGTGTGATATCCAGGTTGTCTGGATTTGCTGATTTTGCACTGGGCTCAAGCTGCTGTTTAAAAGTGAATTGGCTGCCCTGCCTCATCTCTTCCTGAGTATCATGACTCACACTAGAAAACTCCTCTTGGGTTTCTAATAGCTTTATTATGGGGTATGCACATGCAACATCTTTTTGATGGTCTCAGAGTTTGTGAGATGTGGCCAGATTTTCACAGAGACCACACACAATATGTTAATAAAACTGACTAACTGGGCATTTGGGATGTTTCACTCCTTCATTCCTTTCCCAGTTTTAAAGTTTCAGTTTGATGCTTGGGGAAGGAAGGTCGCCTCCAAGGGCTTCTGGTTTTCTGTGGTGCATGATCAATTTGGAGATGGTTAATGGGTCCTTCATTTCTCACCAAAGGATCTGTAAAAGAGGAATAAAGTTCAAAATCCAGGAGAGGAAATTAATTCCTTTCCCAAGAGAAAAAAAATCCATTTCTCTTTGAGTGAGAATTTTATATCTGAATATAAACTGTGTTTAATTTGCTTTTCCCTGTTGAAGTTTCCCTGTTCAGCAGAATGATGAGAGAAACTCTTCAGCAAGGAGTGAGAGAATAATCAGAAAAGCCAATCTGCAGATTTTCTGTTGTGATTCCTTGGCAAAATGGACTATAAAAATATTCTAATGCAGGGAAAGAATAGTCCTAGGCCACAGCATTATGGATGTGTTTCCAGAATTAGTCTTGGAGCTGAAAATGATGGAAGCAAGGCAAGCAGAAAAGTGTCTCTGAGGGGGTCATGGTGGAAAAGCTGAGCACCCTTCTGCAATGTGCCCAGCCCTTCCAGCTCCTCCTGCAGCTCTGCAGGAAGCAAGGTGGTGGTGTTCATGTTTCTCACTGAACTCCCCAATGAGAAGGGCTCAGAAAAGAGAGTGAACGAGAAACCCTCTGAACCCAGCATAACTGCAGATGAGAGGGAACACAAACCAAATCAAATCTGCTTTAATTGCTGTTATATTGAGTTTGCGTGTTAAGCAAAATCTGCTCTGCCCCCTTATCCCCCTGCTCACAGGGGAAGAACAGAATTCCACCTCCCTCAGCCATGGGTGGGGCTGAAAGGCACCTGGGAAGCAGACACAGTGAAGGCTCATCCATGGTGCTGTGCCCAGGCATTTTTCAGGACCGAGAGAAAGACAAACGTTGTTGTAAATGAGATAAATTATTAGCCCCTGTGGTTGCACTTAATTCTACGGAACTACAGGCCTTACACCCAGTGAGGCCCGTTTTCCACACAGCATGAATCACCTGCTCGGTTTTTGTGCTCACTAGTTTCACATTTTAGTTTTCCATTCCCCTGGCTTTCCTCAGGCGGGTGAATAATGGATCATTCATAATACATCAACAATATCAGAGCACACGGTCACGGCCGCGCTCCGTGTAATCCCTTCAGACAGTTCACAGAGCACGAACGCCTGCCGTGCAAAGCCACATCCTATTTCCACAAAGAAAGCAGGAGGGGATGCCAGCCTGGCAGCTTCTCCCCTCTGCCACCCAAAATAGCACTCAGGAGCTGAGTCATGCAGGGAGCCCGGAGTAAGGGTGATTCCTTTAACACAGGGACAATACTCAGCTGTGCTAACAATTACAGATGGAAATGGGCTCCAGGCAGTTGTCTATCACAAGACACTCTGAGCGCTTTCATTGCCCTAAGTAAAAGAAAAAGGCAGCCCGAGGACTAACTCTGTGCTGTTTAGCCATGGCCCTGCAGGACCTGTGTTGTCACACTCCGCACCCTTCTCATTCATGGATGCTGCTTAAAAGATAAGTTGCTTCTCTTCTCGCATCCAAAAATCTTCGTTGAGGACTAACAAATCAGACTTGAGCGGGTGATGCTTGCAGCTCTGCTTTTCTATTTCCCTATCACACCTTTTCCTCTGTCATGTATATGTTGAATATTTGGAAAAGGAATAGTTTCCTGAAAGCAGGACTTTGGGTTTGGAAATATGTACGGCCAGTGCTGCTTAACTGAACCACTCTCTAAATAGGAAGCCATCAGCAGAAGGTGATGAGTCATGTGTCTGCTCAGTGCGAAATTGGAAGCCTTCACAGAGCTGCTTGTGAGGTGTCACATGTGTTTGTTTCCTGAGTCACTCCTATTACTCAGAATCATGGGCTGGGATGTGGCCCAGGCAAGAGCCCAGTCCAGGCAGGATCCTGCAGCTGCCAGAGGGGCTTGGAGGGAGTTCAGGACCATGTGAGCAGGAAGGATCACCTAAGTGATACCACGAGGAGCACTACAGCCTCCATTTGAGTTCCTTGAGCAAGAACTGAACAGTGGCTAAAAAATACATTTTAAAAATTCCCAGCTAACTTCTGTCTTAGCCATTCATCCACAGGAATACTCATTTCAAATAAAGAAACTTCTAAGGACACTTTCCCCCATATTTTAAAAAGAAAGGTGTTTAAACAAAGCTGACCAAGCATGAGGTAGAAAAGAGCAGAGCCACATCCCCTCTTCCATTTATTTTGCTGTTGTATTTTATCACTGGTCAATCCAGGTACTTCTTGGGATTCTTTTAATTAATAACATAAATTCTTATTTGAAACAAGACAAAGAAAATCTAAACTACCAGTAATTCCTGATTTAGCTTTTCAAATCCTTTCATGAACACTGTATAAAAATCTTTAAGATTCAGTTCTCCTACTCCCCAAATACATTCAATACCCTTTTTAAGGAAAAATAAAACTAATATACTTTTATTTATGAGCAAAGAAAGACTGAAAACACAAGCACTTGTGTGATAACAGATTGTGGAAGAACAGGACTCACTGCTGGCAGTGTTCAGTTTGCTGTGATCTCAGAATAAATGCTCTTCTCTGCTCCTGACCCATTTTGGGCTCTTTCTTCTCAGCCTACATTTACAGGGTTTGCATCAGCAACTGAGAGCACTTCTGCTGTCAAAACTCCACAATACATAAAATGTCTCCCTTTAAAATAATATGAGCTATTCTCTCTCACTTCATTGATTCCTATCTAGTGGCAACTGCAGCCAGAACCAACATAGCACCGTGTGCTGTGCAAGACTGAACAGTGACCTTGTTTACCATTAGCATCATTGAAAATTAGGAGGAATTAATTATTACACACTGGGTTTCTTCATCCGACCAAGTGGTTGGCAGCTGAACTCAAAGGCACCAGTGCAGTGGTGGGGAAAGGTCTCCTTCAGTGTGTCGCAGGTAGCAGGGCTCCTTCCTCCACTTCACACACAAATGCTACCCCACAGCTGAGCACTTCAACAAAACCCAACAGAATCCTATTCATACCTTTCAAGCTGATTTTCTCTGCCAGGAGCATCAATCAATGTTTAAATTCAATTTCTGGATGTGTATCGAGGAGTCCGGCAGTTTCAGCAATATTTTACCCTTCTCTGGCACGGTGAAAAAGACAACATTAATTATTTCTCACCCCTGACTGGGGTGATTCCTGTTGTTTCCTCTGCTGTTCAGAGGGAGAAAGTCAGGAATGAAGCATTAAAGGGCTCAACACTGCCTCCATTAAAAGTCACAGGCAATACTACAGCTGATTTCAGTGACAGTAAACGGGATGAAAAGGCCTGAAACCAAAACACATATGCCAAAAAGATTTTATAGGCCAAAAAGCCCAAAGATTTAATTCCAGCTATAGGAACTGCACAGGATAAAGCCAATGGCATCACAAATGCATTGTGGAGGGAGTACTCCTTTTCTTACTCCCTCTTGGCTGCTGTTTCCCACAGTTTTCCTTTCTGAGGCACCAGGGAGCCAGTTCAGCTGAATAAGCTGGTGTGCAGAAGTCAGATAACTGTGCTGATTATCTGATTTTACTTACCCTGTGCTTCTGGCTTTCCCCTTTCCAAGGGAAGGTTTTTTTATGATGGGATGTAGGGCTTTGAGGTGAATTTTGTGTTGTTGGAAAATCAGTCTCAGCTCTGTGAGGAAGCAGGAGACTTCGAAACCCCAGATGGAATTAACCTAATGTATTTCCATCTCTCACTGATGTTGTTTACACAGTGCAAGCCAGTCCAGAGTGGTGAATGGTATATTTAAAACGAGGTCCTCTAACATTTGGATCCACCTCATCACTCAACTTAACAGATACTTGATACCAATCAAGTGACTCACTTCATTAAGAAATAAACCCTGCTGTGTTGCTGACATCGTACAGCAAACACTGAGCCCCATTGTCATCTGCTGAGTCCTTTCTCTGTCCCAGCCCACGGCCTGAAGATGCACACCGAGTCTCAGGCACAGCAGCAGCACTGACCCTGTTTTTCCATGGTGGTGTGTGCCAGCCACGGACACACAGCAACCCCTGTGTGTGTGAAATACCCTCCCTTAATCCCCAGACTCCCTCTGTGCCCCTGCAATGGAGGGGCAAAACAGGGTGAGCATTCATCATCTGGAGGAAAACAGTTTATTTTATTAGCAAGACAGGAGCTGGTGCTTGCTTGATCCCATTTTGAGGGAGTTTCTCCTGTTTTTCCCATTCACCTGGGCTTCTTGCTTGTTGTCAAAGGCAGCATCTGCCAGCTCCTGCCCACCAAGCAGGACACGGAAACAGCTGCAGTAACAGGTGGTATTCCAGGTTCGTGTGAGGGCTTAGGTTAAAACACCGTCAAAAAAGAAGAAACTGTAAGGAATGTCCCCCCGTGCCCAGAGCCACTGCCAGCAAACACCCCATTCCTGAGTGGGGCTGCGTGGGCACAGCCAGGTCCCCAGGTGAGCATTTATACCCCTGCCATCGCCGAGAGCAGGTTTCATCGGGACCCCGAAGCCAGAAGAAAGGGCTTTCAGTGCAGTTACCAGTTACTCCTTCAACAAACGTACTAATCACTGGTGGTTCGCTAAATGCCATGGAAACCCCAGGGCACACAGTGAGATCATCTGCCAGGACTCTTTTATTTTAAGATCTTTGTTTAAGAACTATTCTTAAGGCTTTGGAGAGAAAAACAACAAGGGAGGCTTCACTGAGAAGCATTTCCACAGCTGGAATGTCGTAAGCCACACGAGCACCCACAAAAAGCAAGAGTTTATGCCACTCCATACAGGGACGGGTAAAAAGCAAAAGGGAAAAAACCCCAACCTTTAGTGAAGCATCTGAAATTTGTTTTGCTACAGCAGATGAAAATTTCTGCTTTTTTCAATGGCATCTGAGCTACTACATTTAATAATTATACTTGGCTTTTATTGATGCCTGCTCTTTAGATGAGATTTTTTTGTATGATTTTATATGATACCGCATCTGTGGCAACGTCCTTTGACTTTCAATTTGATAGGAAAAAAAGTGTCTTGATCAAATATAACAAATGCCAAACAGATTCTTAAAAGTACTTCAGAAATATCTTACTCAGTAAATGATTGAAAACGGGGCGTTTGTGAATGTTGTATTCATACTTTGACAGTCCCTAGGGCGTTTTTTTCCCCTGGATTTCGAAACAAGAAAACGTACTGACTTCGTGATATCCAGAAGTACCAAAACTGTGGAAAGAAAAGTGCTTAAGGCAGCATAATCACATTGCAGAAAGAGAAACAGTTTGTTTCAAATAGGTTTTTTTTCAGGTGCTTGAGCATTACCACCTAGTACAAACAGGTTATTCACGCGTAATTAACACCTATCTTTCCAGCTTGAAGAGGTGCTTTTGTTTTCTTCCTGTCGGCTATTTGTCACTAATATTCACTTTTCAGGGAGGAGCCCAGGTCTGCTTTTCATACAACGTCACAGGTTTTAAAATGATAAAACAATAAAGGTGCACGGTCAGCCAGCTCTGAATTCCAGTTGGGCGGGGAATTGAAAACAGCAGAGAGCAGGGAACGAGACGGCTGTGGGGAACATGGAGTAAATATTAATTTTTAATTAAAGCCCTCCACGGCACACTCTGGAGATGGATGTCCAGCAGCAGCAGCGGAGGAGGGTGCTGATGTGAGGTGACCCCTCAGGACAGGGCGTGTGAAGGGTTCTGCAGGCCGTGGCTTTGTTCCCCTCTGCTCTGAACGATCCAATGTGCAACTGGCAGGGCACGAAGGCAGCAGCTCCATGAGTACCGTGGGTTTTGTATGAGCCTTGCTAATTAGAGCAGTTTTCCCCCAGGTCCGTGGCCATGGCTGAGTTGCCCCTTGCTCTGGCTGGCTCCTGTTTTTCTGGTTCATTCTGTCCAAGCTATTTTGGCTGCAGAAGGTCAATGCCAGCACTCTCAGGGCCAGTGGAAATGCATTTGGGGGACAAAGGGAGATGAAGTATATGCCCGAGGACAAAATAAAAGAAACGGTGCAGAGTGAATTAGTTTCCTTTTTCTTCTCCTCCTGTTAGTGAAAGGATTGCTCTTGGAAATGTCTCATTTTGTTTCATTTCTAAATAATGCTTTCTCTGTTGCTGGTGGGGTTTTTGTTTATGCTGGTTGCAGATCTGCATTTTTAGCTTCCTTTTTTTTTTTTTCCTTCACCAACAATATTAACCACTAAAGTGAAAAAAAAAATTTAGACACCCTGAAAGAGAATATTCAAATTTCTGAAAACAGACAACTCTTCCCTGGGTTTGTTTGGCCTATTTTGCTTTGAGTTTGGATTTTACTACTCCAGACCTGGATACCTGGAGTTGACATTTTTTTATCTTCACAAAGGAGAAACCTCTTTCTATACAAAATATTATCAGTTGCATCTTGGTGTCAGTGCAGCAAGCAGGTAGTGCTGGTGGAACTTGCCAAGGGCAGGTAGACACTGGAGCCTCTTTGAGTAAATTCTCAGAAGAAAAGACCAATCTATATGGAGGACAGACTTCAGTTAGGTTACAAGATACATGAATGACACCCATTCACTTTTCTGGGGGGGAACTCATCTGAATTGACTAACTTCAGAATGAGGTCTTTGAGTCCAACCCGGAGGCTTCTTAAAAGAGGCAGTGATGGAACCTCATTTCCATACCTGGCTCTCTCTCTATTTGTGAGGTTGCATGTCTACCTGCAAATGGAAGAGCTTTATGCAAAAAAATGTTGAAGCAAATCAATCAAATGAATGGCTTATGTATTGCAAAAGAGAAGAAATTCAGAGGAAGGTTGTGTGGCTGGTTTAAATACCTTTTTAGTTCAAACTAATTGACTGTGAAATAGATAAATATATGCATTCCTGTGTCGTAACAAAATGCAGTCAGGGGAGACAAAGCATGGGAGATGTCTGTAAATTGGTGATTAATGTTACATTTTTCTTCCTCTGGGCTTGAACTGAGAGTTGGTGGCCAGATGCCTCCACCCATTCATTCCTCTTATTGCCAGCCTGATGTTCAGTTCCATCCACTCTTCTACGTCTTGAGTTCATATCGATCTTTTCTCTCTCTTCCTTTTTCTTTGTCCAGTGGTTCCTTCCCTTGGCAGCCCAATTCTCTTTAAGCTGGAGGTCCTCAATTTTTTAACTTCTTTCTGAATTGTGCAGACAAGTTTGCTTTCTTTATCTGGTCTTCTCTGCTTGTGGAGACTTGTGGCTTCATATTTTTCTCCCAAATACCTGATGATTCGTAACTGCTGAAAAGGAGAAAGAATAGAAACGATCACCCTTGCATCCTCCACACTAAACTACAGGAATTTGTGTTCCAGAGCATGCATTACTATAATCTCATGGAACATGTTGTCTCTCTCACTCTGGGCCAAAGAAAACACAAGAACATTCCCGTTGTTTTTCATCTCATTTCTCAATTACTATTAAAGCAGCACACCCTTGTGTGTAAGTCTACCATGAGTCCACGCACAGGTCAGGGTGTGAATAGCACTAATAAAAGAGAGCTTGTGTCATTCAACTGTGTGTTTGCAGCCGTACCTGTGAACAGAGCAGGAAAAACAACGTTGTAACACAGGGAAGTTGGGGTTAGGTGTGGGACAAAGAAATGTGGGGTACAATGGTGCTCCCTGGCAAGGCAGTAGAGCAGAGAAGAGTATTTTTTAATATTACTGCAGCATAACTCAAAGAGCTTTATCTTTTAGTATTTAGATGACTGTCAGGAAGAGTAAACACAAGGGCTGTTTGGAGTATTCTCACTGAATAACTTGCGCTGGAATCACTTGGTGAATTGGGAAATTATCAGTCTGATAGCATTTTTTCAATAGCTCAGTAGACAAACAGTGGATTTGATAAATATTTAAAAATAAACCAAGTGAGCATTATGAGTTCCTGTCAGTCAAATAATGTTGAAATAATTTGACAGTCCCAGAACAGCACCATATTGGCTGACAAGAGGGGAGATTTTAGGCTTGAAGTTGTGTGGGGATAAATCTCTGATGCAGCAGTTGTCTTCACTGGAGTCACAGCAGCAGGGCAGTGCTCAGACATCCGGCCTTACACCTTCAGTTCCGAGATGAAGCTGGAAAAAAGCCAGTGACAGTGAAGGTAGATTTCCCAATACCATGAAAACGAACAGAGTCTTCTCTTCCAGGTTTATGGAAAAACAGTTGGCTTCTCTCAACTTAGCCAGGGTTTTGTCTCATGTGGGCTTTAAAAATTCTTAAAAGATCGAAACAACACCCATCCATATATTCAGCAAAGACGGCTGAAATGCAGCACTGACTGGGGATGGAGCACACTGCAGCTGCTGCCACCCCACAGCCTGTGCCCTGCTGGAATGCTGCTGCTGGCACCACTCGCTCTGGAGCTAGGAGCCAGACTTCTGCATCCAAATGAACTGTCCCCACATCAATCCATGTTGTAGGCTGGGCTCCTTGTTTTGCACGTCTGTTTCTAAAAATATATGTTGTTTGTCAGGACGTTGTTAGACAGCTCAGAAAGACTGGACCTCGATATAGTCCTAAAGACAGTGCATGGAAATAGGGATGGCAGCAGATCAAGCCTGAGCTAGCTCTTAGCAAGGTCTTGCTCCCATTCCCAGCCATCTCAGTTTACTTTACTACTGTTGACTGCACTTCAGGAAACCTTCATTGCTTCTGCCCCCTCCATCCTTGAGCCAGCTGCAGGACATCTTGCTTGAAACACGGAATCTTGGAATGGTTTGGGTTGGAAGGGACCTCAAAGACCATCTTGTTCCAGCCCCTTGCCATGGGCAGGGACACCTTCCACTATATCAGGTTGCTCCAAGCCCCATCCAGCCTGGCCTTGAACACTTCCACGTGCCACTTTCTCACTTCCCCTGTGCTGACACTGTCCCATTGCCTCATGTTCCTCCTTCCCAGCCTTACCTCCCTGCAGTGGCTACAGCCAACCTCTGCTTTTAATTCTTGATGTGGATGCCACACTCACAAGAAGATAGAGGTTGCGTGTGAACTGCATACTGCTTCACAACATATTTATATTAATTATATATGATTATTTATATAGTATGTAACCACATATTCTATGTGATTATATATTATTTATTTTTATAGATATACAATATAATCCTATAATAAATAGACAAAATTTCTGAAGTGTTATTCAGTTCATGTGCTGAAAAACTGTTTATTAATTAGATAAAATTACATATAGTATTTCTAAATTAAGTTATGTGATCTTCTGTAATTAATATATAATATATAATTAGATGTAATAATATATATTAATTGCACAAGTTACAGAATTGGCTGTAGTACAGAATAAGGACTGTGGTTCTCTTAAGACCCAGTTTTCATAAAATGCCTGTGTTGAGTACCTGTATAAGATGGAATCAGAGCTATACACTCAGTTTTCCCTCTAGATTTTCAAATGCCCTCTGTGGAAACCATGTGCACCCATTCTAAACTTGGGTCCAGAAACCCAACATCTGCAGAATTTCGGGTATCGAAACCTATTCAGAGCCAACAGCATAACAATCCCCAGCACAGCATCTGCCTCGACATGAAACGAGGCTGCTCTGTAAACACAGGAGTTTTCCTTCTCCTTTGGCTGGAGTGTTTTTTACCTGCTCTGGGGTGTTGGCAAAGCAGCTGGAGCGATTGCAGGACACTCCCAGGGCTGCTTATGTGTTGTTTGTATTTTGCACCCTCTCTCACTTCACCCCAATTTGACAGAATGCAAACCAGTAGCCAAATGCTTCTGTGAAACACGTAAACCCGGGCTGAAATCTGCTGCTGTGATTTTTTAAAGCTTCAGGGAGGAGGAGTCAAAGGATCAGTGGAATTCCTGGGAGAGGGAGGATTCAGCCGTATTAGAAATTTCTTTCCTTTACATAGGTTGGAGAAATAGAAACAGGTGAGAGGAGGGGCTGGGAATTTTCATAAACCCACTTCTGCTGGCGCTAAGCAGCTTCCCTCAAGTGTAGAATACCAGGACAGGGTGAAGGCAGCACTAAGCACTGGCACTCCCACCCTGCGAGCCACCACAGCGCTTCACTTGGTGTGAGGACTGTCAGCTCAGCATTCAGGGGGTTTTCGGAAAGAATCAAACAGCTGACTAAAAGTGACAAGGAAAAACGAACCTAGAGAGGACCTTGGAACAGCCCTGAAGCCCGTTTGAACCACGCTGTTGTGACAGGCTGACAGACTGCATCCTGTGTGTGTGCATGCTTGCATGAGAATTTACTGATACACGTACAACGTTAATTACCCAGTTATGTCCTGAAGCAAGGCTGGGAATGAATTTCAGGAAAAGAGATGTTTGTTTTGCGCGGGCGCCCACATCCCATATACTTTCGGTTCCGCGGAAATTGCCCCGCATCTCCACCCTGCGAGCGCCCGTGCCTGCAGCTGTAGGCAGCGAGCTGGGAGAAGACACGGAGCTCTCGGAAACGCCTGTGCCCCCGTTCCTCAGCGTCCCCCAACATGGAAAGCCTGACCAGCAACAAGCCCGGGGTCTATCCCCTGCTCCCGCCCCAGCTGAAGCCGTACAGCTGTTGCCCGAGCAGAGAAAGGGATTGGGTTTCACGGGCTGTGTAATCTGCGACAGTGCTCTCTGGCTTGGGGATAGCAACGAGCCTCACCCAGGCTTAGCCATCCCCTTTCTGCCCGTGAGGAACGCCCCGGTCGACATAGAAGGAAAATTGTTTGCTGAATTTCTGCACAGCCCTCCTTCCAGTTGCTGGAGAGAGAGGGGGAGTGAGAAAGAGAGAGAGTTTAAGGCAGGCTCTGCACTGGTGTTCTGGGCTATTTCAACTTCAGGGCAACTTTAGAGAACTTCAGTTATTTTTGGTAAGTTTTTTTTCTTAAAACCCAAACGTCTCTCTCTCTTTCTTTCTTTCTTTGAAATCTCTGATGCAGATTGCAAAAGTTTGCAGTAGATGATGGGCTTTTAAAAATGCAAAGAGGTGTGGGCGTGAGCATTTTGCGTCCTTTGGTACAGAAACCGGACTTTCCAATTGTAAAAACATAATGTTCCCAGCTGCTGTCTTGATAAGGGAAACCTGAAGATGTTGTGTGTAAATGATACCGCTGGGGAATAGTATGCCCAGAGCTGCAACCAAGGTGCATCCCACCTGGTGTAAAGCTTTGCCTCTTTCTTGTGTATGGGAAGAGGTGAGATCAGGGATGAACAAATGTGTTCACCCTGATAAAAAGTTTCTGATCCACGTTTTTGCGCAGGGGGTTTCAAGCCTCTAAGCCTCCCAAAGCTTTCAGAGAGATGTTGGTTCTTAGTGTGTACACACCCCTCCATTCAGTAATCTCTATTACAGATCACGCACGTTGTTTTTCTTACTTCCTCTGTCTGTATACTTAACCCATCGGGACGATCTCAAAGATAGTGAAACTCTTTTGTAGTGCAAAGAGCCAGTTCCAATTGTTGGAATGAATTGCAGGGTGCAAAGAGCGATTTTCCTACAGTGAGGCTGGTTTCTGATGAATATGAATTTTCTGTTATTTGTTCTTCCCCTAGATGTGTTTGGATTTTTATAGTACCTCTGCTCCTATAAGAGGAATACTATTTTTGTGGATATTATATCTCAATAGATACCATTCCCAACATGTATATATATATATATATATATATCTCATATAATATATTGACTTGGCACTAGGATCTCTGAATGTTCATGGAATTTGAGACTAAGATTAACCTTGAAGCATTTAAAAAGCAGAAAGCAGATCCATAACCTTGTCAGTAGAAGTTGGATCCTGGAAGTGCTCACTGCAAGGCTGCTGAGGCTAGCTCATAAAGTGCTGGGAAATATGCAGGGTAAAATTATTCTGTCCATCTGTCTAGGTTCTGTGCCCCAACCATGTACCCTGATATCTTCCTGAAAACATGATTACAGATGGTCAGAAGTAGAATTTATAACTGTAACCACCTGTAGAGAAAATGAAAAGCCTGTTTTCTCAAAGCTTCAATAGAAAAGAGAGAAAACATTACTTATGTGAGAGAAAAGACCAAAACTCATTGCTAAAACAAAAATAACCATTATTCTTTATAATTTATGACACAAGAAACACAGAAGGTTGGAAGGTGACTTGTAAGAGATACAGTACTTAGCTTATGATCACCTGTTGCACGCATGAGGAAAAAGGTCTAAGTATTGCCTCACTCCTTCTTTTACTATAATATAGTAAAACTACAAGAAATTTTGCAGATCCAAGCAAATTAGGAGTAAAGCAGCTTACAACAGCCAATTTACTTCCAAAATCTGTCCTAACATAGGTCAAAAATCCAGCATAAAAAAGTTTCAGATGTTTAACAGCACGGAAAAACGTATAACATCTCAGGATTTATTGGGTTTTATTAGCTATGTTTAAAAATTATAAGTGTGACGGGAACCTTTAATTGCAGAAAGTCCATAACAATGGAGTTAACAATAACTCTTCAGCAATAAACTGAAAACTATAAATCTGTGCCAGGCGCTCCGCAGCGCTGACATGCTCCATGATGGCTGTAGCTTTTCTGTGCAAGCATGTAGATTTGTTAGCTAAAACTGCATTTTACTATCTTTGGTGTGGCACTCTCCTAAAGTAAACTCTACTATCAGATTATGAGGCTTGTGTAAATCTCTGACTGAAGTCAGTTTGACTCTAGTCAGTGCTCATAAGCAATCCATCGGGGATGGCTGCCTTCCAACCTCCTCTGCAGCGGGTGTTAATGTCTTTTCAGTCGGACGGGGCAGCGGTAACTTCTGGCAGTGGCTTGCCAGGGGTTTGGAGATGGCACGTATTCCCTGCTTTTAATTGTCTTGGACGCTCAATCTGTATTCACAGAACTATGAGGTCAACGTGCCTCTATTCGCTTTTGGCTGTACTTGAAGCTCATCACTGAAACAAAATCCAACAGTCTGTAATGCGTGGTTATGGGAATAGCTGCAATCTGAGTTAACCTCCTGCTGACTTCAGGGGGTTCAGTGCCCCCTGCTTGGACACACCTTTCTGCAGGAAGCCTCACCACGAACTTCACACGCACTCCACTTAACGTTGTCACTGTGAGTGGAGGGAGCATCAGGGTCTTACTGAGATGTCATGCCTTACATGAAGCCACAGGAATGTATATTCTCTTGGTTTGAACCTCCAAATATATATACACAGAGCTTTGGACTGGTTTTTTTCCTCAAGTTTTCTACTTGGGCAAAGAAGTCAGTTCATCCTATGCAAATGTAAAACACTGAGGGATTAGAATAAGATTTTTTTTCCAGGATTCCTCACATTCGCAGACCTAAATAATTAGAATATAAGGCAGTGTATTTGAAAGGTATGAAAGCTTATAATCTAAGTAAATATTTGAGTAAATAGATTCAATCGATTTTTTTACATCTAGCTATTTTTGCATTCCATAATGTCGCTTACGTTAGGGAACAGCAAAACATGCCCTGAAAAAACCCAGGGTTTTCACCTCTGGAGAAACACCTTGCTGTGTTACTGGGCTCTGTATTGCGGGTTCAATCTGAACCAGTAAGGCTGCGAAAGGCCTCACCATTAACCTTGTTCAGAGCGAGGAGAGGACCTGGCCCTCTGCACCAGCACAGGCAGACCCGGCAAGGGCGAGCGCTTGCTCTCGGGCAGCTTGCCACGTCCCTGACCCCCGTGCACCAACAAACTGTTTTCCTGACAACACCAGCTAACAACTGCTGCCTTGTCTGCTTCCCTGAGGTGTAACTTCCAGTCTGCCCAGCAGGTTCTTCCCTCCACAGCCAAGTGGTGGAGCAGCGCAGAGCGACGTAGGGGGTTCAGCTGCCGATGGAGCTAAGAGTAAACCTGACCAAAACTAGTTTGCTATCTCTCCACATGCTACAGAAATCAAGGCAACATCCTTGTGGCAAGAAAGGTCCTTTGCATAACCTGCAGCTGTGCCCAGCCCAGGTGTGGGAGGGTTATGCCTGCTCCAAAGAAAATTTGCTAAATGAACATGTTTGCTCCTCTCACTCCGGATTACAGAGTCAAGGCTGGAATTCATTGTTTCATATTAGAAAACAAAACCTCAGGCTAGGAGAGGACCTTTCACATACTAAATACTTCCTACCAACATGTTTACTTCCTGAAAGGAGACTATAGTTAGCCAAATATCTTGTCACTGTTGTACCAGGGACAGTGAGAAATGACACAGGTTCGATCCAGGAAGAAATGGGATCCTTTATTAATTTACAAACTCGTTTATACATCTTAGTTTGCTTGACTGGCATAAGGTTATTGGTTCTTTGACCATCCACCTCTCAGAATGATTGGTTGAACCCTACAACGCCCATTTCAATAACAATACTTCATAACGATCTTGCACCTGCAAGATAAGGGATTAGTTTACAAAAACCTCTAACTGTTTTTCGGCCAGAGTCTGTGTGAAAGCAAAGATGCTGGCAGAAAGCTGGAAAATCTCTCAGTGACCAAGCCTTCAGCATCCACAAATATCTGAAAGTAACTGCTTACTTATTGCAGAGAATGGGTCTGCAGTTTTCTGTCAGAGAAGAATGGTTCTGACCAAATGTGTAGTCCAGAGTGGCTGAAACAAGTCAAAATATGCTAAGGTTATTAGGGCATGTAAATAATAAATAGGCCAAGATAACTGGTAGAGGAGCCATCAGTCAGGGACGGCAGCTCTGCAAGGGAGTGAGTCCCAGGCCACAGTAACAGCCCAAATCCCAGCAAAAATCCATGGAGCAGGAATGCAAGTGCCTGAAGAAGAGCAGGCACCAAGTCCACTTCATCTGCCTAATAAAGATAGTAGTGTCTTCAGGAGGCAGAATTATCTGTTTTTCAGAAACACAAACAAAGAGATAAGGTTTATATGGTTTCCAAGTTTGCTGATAAATTCTCAAGACTCCGAAGCCGCAGGAACTGCTCTTCACTGCTGGGCAAATGTTGTTTCTTCTCTGTAGTTAAGAGAGCAAACACCACTTGATTTTGACAGCAGTGGTCTGTGCCTGGCTTTCACAGAGTCAGGGGAGCAGCTCTTATCCATGCAGCCCTCTGATTTTTAAATACCTTTTACCTGCCCACTGACCTCCCAGCTGTCTCCCCTTGAACAGTGGTGTGTTTGCAGCCTCAGCCAGCCAGCACTGAAAAGCAACATTTTCAAGCTGCATGTATTTCTTGCCATTTCCACAAGTCCTAGCTAAATAGTCTGATGAACTGTTACAGATATAAAATATCCCACCTTGCAGGGCATCCTGAAAGCTCACACATTTTATTAGTCCAGGCATTCCCACTTTTCCTAGGATTCCCATACTCCATACCAGCCCTAGGAAGCAAATGCCATTCGGGTTTCCACAAGTCCTCTCTTCATTTACTTGCTATGTGGTTTGCTCCAGCTCCTGGACTTTTGACTGTCAGCCAGGCACAATGCTCTAGTTTTCCCTCAAATAAACACATGTAGGAACTTTTCTTTCCCTTGCCTCACATCACTCTCTTTTTAATCCAAAGAATTGGCCTTAGCACAGTTACTCAGAGGAGTGAATTCCAAAATGTGAATTCTAACCTAAGAAGAAGAAACTCAAAGGACATGCATGCAGCAGCAAAAATTATTAGAGTTTGGTAGCAAATGGGATAGTAACTTTTCCACACAGCAGGAATGGCTTTAACTGATGCTTGCATTGTATTCTGAAGGGAAAAAATGGCTCAGTGGAACTAGGCATCAATATCTTTAAAATTAGCTAAAGATCAGCTTTTGATAACCTCAAAGAAGTTAGCAGCTCTCCCTCAGATCAGATAAGCATCCAAAAGATTGGGTTGGTTTGGGGGTTTTTTTGGTGGGTTTTGGGTTTTTTTTGGTTTGGTGGGGTTTTTTTTTTGTTTGTTTGTTTGTTTTTGTTTTGTTTTGTTTGGGGTTTTTTGTTGTTTGTTTGTTGGTTGGTTTTTTTGGGGTTTTTTTGGGGGGTTTTTTGTTTTTTTTTTCTTTGCTTGGAAAGTGAGCATGGCAGTATTAGGTCAAAGGTTGGACTTGATGATCTGGGAGGTCTTTTCCAAATGTAATGATTCTATGATTCTGTGTGTGTGAGTTTATTGGAAGGTCTGTAAGATGAAGATCTGTGAAACTATCACAAGAAAGTTGGTGGTTTCAGTTGCTGATGTTTCCTGATATGAGCTGAGCTTCCCCTATTCCTGCTTCTAAAATCAGCCGAAAGCAAATAATTTACAAGAACACAAAAATGTCATTAAACATTCCCCAAATATTTTCATATATGTTGGAGCTGATCTGATTTATGCTTCAGTGAAAGGTTGCATTGATTTTTAGATGAACTGTGTCCTCACACTCCTTAAGGCTGACTTTTTCACATAATGGGCTTGATTATAAGAAAAAAAATAGTTTGCAGAATGAATAGCTCAGCCAACTCAGTGCCTAAAGACCGAGTAAGAGCCCATTTTGGAGGCAAACTGGGCATTTTCACCTGAAAATTACTACTTGGGTTCATGGTGATGCCAACTTGCTACTCAGGCTTCCCATGAACAGTGATGGGTAAGATGTTCTTAGGTTCTGCTATCAGTCTCCTTTTTGGGGGCATGTCTCAGACTAGAAAATGATTGACCATGTAAGTGGTGTAAAACAGACTTAGCAAGTTATTTCACACACAAGTATTTATGAGGGGACATTCCAGTGATCAACAGAGCTGGACAGAGGCAGGACCCCCACAGATCTGCTATGAAAGGAAAAAATTTAGTAATGGCACTGTGATCTTATATCTGCATTTGGATTATATGTTCACAGTGGATTTAACCACTACTTCAGTCAGTCTAAAAGCAATCTGTGAATGAAAGGGTTTGGATAGAGATAGCAGGAGAAATCATGTTTTTCTTCTTAAAATTATCCTTCCTCAGAGATTAAAAAGAAGCTTTTGGATGACTGTACTGGGTTATGCCAGGAAAGCTCATCACAGAGATTAGTGCATTAACTATGTAATTATAATGTATACATTGCATGCTTCACCAACCAAATATATAAACCTTATTTAGTCTAAATAAACCTTAAAGCCCAGAGAATAAGCCTAGCACTTTCAGATAAGCTCAAGTATGAATGTAATCTCTCCCAAATATACCAGCTTTCTTCTTAGAAAGAAAACAGTATGCTCAGCGCATGTGACAACAAATCATCCCTGGGTCTCATGGTGAGGAGATCAGAGCAGCCATCAGGAATCCCCAAGGAGCCCAAGCAAACTGTCCACAGCAACATTTTCCTGGGAGCTCTGCCCAGTGCTTCCTCCTCCTTCTCTCCCTTTCTCACTTTGTCTGCTTTTCTACCGTGGATAAACAGCCCCAGTCCTGCAGAACCCCTCACATCCCAACCACGTGGCCAGCCCTAGGCCATGGCACCCCTCCCAGAGACCTGGACCATCAATCCCCTTCTGCTGCTGCTGAGCACAGCAGGACTGGGAGCGCAGAGGGTGTGTGGGTGCCTGAGGTATCCCTGTTCAGAAGTCAGGCTGCTCAGAGGGTATTGGAAAATACAGCATCCCAGACTGGCAGGATCTCAGCAGCAGTAGGTAGGGGGGATCTGATAGCAAAAAATGTTGTTTGGAGGGCAGCAGTGTTTTGTCATTCTGGAGACAGCACGAACAGGTTCCTGTGTCAGCAGCATTTACTGAACATTAGCGAGATGATGTCCCAGTCAACCTACAGGCTCCAGAGCACACTGTCACACAAACTCAGAACTGCCTCTCTCGCTCTTGATTAGAAAAATGCTGTGGTCCCTCTCTGTCAGCACAGAACCGTGGCTCTTCCAGGAGAACAGTGCCTGGTGCAGCGGCAGGGAAGGCTGGGGCAGGCAGATGGCAGAGCAGATGGGTGATGGTTCTGCGGGTCGGGTGTTTGCAGGCAGGCAAATGCTGCCCAGAGCAATGCTGGAAGGGGCATTCGGGGCACTCAGCACTGCAGGTGCTCTGGAACAGAGAGGGTGAAGTACCTGAGTCAGATTAACTTGTTGGATGTGGATCATAGTTGATGGCGTGGCTTGGGTAGGAAAACCTGTGGAAAAAAATCTGATTTCTTATTTTCAGTTTTTAGAGCTTTTTTTCCCGAAGAAAAGTTTGAATTCATACAGCACCCATGAAGGAAGATTGCGACAGGCCCACCTTCAAGTCCTTTGCGGCTGGTATCTCTGGGATCAGTTTGCTTGGCAGAGGCAGTATTGAGGGAAGATACCTTGGCAAAAAGACAGGTATGGGAGAAGGGGAGCCCACAGCACACCCCACTACCACAGCCTGCTCCCTCAGTAAGGCTGCCTAAAGGTGCCTGCAAACCCTTGGGATGCAGTGATGGAGTCAAAGACAACCCCGGAGCAGGGACGGAAGCAAAAGGCGGAAAGAAAACCAGTGATTTTGGATTATTTTTCAAGGGCACTGAGAGACCAGCCAGCAGGGCCACACACAGACACATCCAGCCACAGGCCAGTGAAAACCAGTGTGGGTGAGACAACCTCATGCAGCAAAACTCCCTCCTTGCCCCTGTGGGCAACCACAGCATTTTCCAGCCCAGGGGAAACACCTTGTAGGAGTTGTATCAGATGCTGGTGCCACTGTGTTGCACAGAAGCAACAAGATGCACCACGATGTGTTTGGGGTGTTTCTGCTGACCACCGCCCCCACCATTCTCAGCTATGCTTCATTAATTCATTTTCCCTCCTGCGTGTCT
Source organism: Dicrurus megarhynchus (assembly GCA_013399195.1). NCBI lineage: Eukaryota > Metazoa > Chordata > Aves > Passeriformes > Dicruridae > Dicrurus > Dicrurus megarhynchus. The sequence goes on from VXAD01003129.1 coordinate 1,085,417, forward strand.
GGGGCTTATTGCTGTTTCATGTTCAGTCCCTGCCCTGCTCTGAAAGCCGGGGATTGGAGTCAGCAGATCTCCACCCTGGTGTTTGATAGGGAAGCAGCGCTTTTGCAATGATTCCCCAAGTTGTGACATGCACTGAAAACTGGTCCTCTGCCAGCAGTCCTCTGTGCAGGGAGCTGCAGCTCAGCTCAGGTGCTGCATGAACACCTCTCCACTATCACACTGTTATTTCATGGCCTGGGCTGACAAAAGGCCCCCGGACAGCACACAGATACAGCCCATGGGCCCAGGGCTTTCATTTGCACCAGAGCAAAGGGAAAAGAGCTATAAAAATTCCATTATGAATGTCTCCCCTTCCCACAAATCCTCCTCCTTCAAATGCCCAGTAAGGGATGTAGAGGGAGGAAAAACCATCATCCTCTAATCCAAAACAGGAGCTGGCTGTCATACCAGCACAAACAGACCAAGCCAACTCCTCCACTAACTCTGCTCTTGCGAGGAGACAGAGATGGACTGCGATAAGGTTTTGGCTCTTGGACACACTTGGAACCATGGGGAAGGCCAGTCAGAGCCTGTGCATTCAGGGGAAGGGAGCTGGGACTTGCTAAATCGGCACTGACAGATTGCAGCAAGGAGCAATGTCCTTGACCTGGCTGCAATAGCTCTGAGGAGCAGGAGTGAGAGCTTCCTGCTTTGCAGAGACTTTGCAGACAGCAGTGTCTCTGGCATGAACGCAGGCTCAAATCTGTAAAACTTACTGTTGTTGCACAAAAATGGCACAACCCAGCCACCTTTGTCAAGACCTATTCTTGTCATTTACTGCTGCTGCAGTCTGAGGGCAGGTTAAAGTCCCCACCGTGTTAAGTGATACGCAGTCTCCTGCCCAGGTACGCCTCGGAGGATTTAGAAGCTTTGTGTCAAGCAAGTGGAGCAAAATGGAGGTGACAGTAATGAGGAAATAGCAGAAGCAGTTCTACAGAGAAGGAAGGCAGGCTTTTCTGGGCTGCATTTTTGTCTGTTTCATCGTCTAGAAGATCTCAGAAAATCTCAATCATAATAAAGCCCTGTTGGCTGGAGCAAAGCTGTGGATGCAGTTATCCAGCATGTGGGTCCATGCAGAGTGCTCATGGTGGAGGCACATAATACCAGAGCATCTAAGAAGAGCATGAGCTCTGTGACCTTGCCGTGTATGGGATCTCCAGCTGCTGTTCTGCGGAGGAGCAGAGGCCTCTGACAGAACTGAATGCAAAATCTGGAGGGCATTTGTTTTCCAGTCAAGAGAAATGAGGTAGTTAAGTGTTTTAGGCAACCTGCAGCTGCTAAAGTTTTTGTTCCCACTGTCATGCCCCTTGAGTATTTGGGTGAGAGGAGGATACAATGTGAAATGCTGCATTTCTTTTTAACTTCTGTCCAGCTCCTTCCATAGGCAGAGCAGCACGTTGGAAGTGGAGTTATAGCAACAGCAGCACAATACCTACAATCCCAGATGGATTTGTATGATGACAGGTAGGAAAAATGGAATGGCATTCACCTTGAGAGTGAGAAAACAGGCAAGTAAGAATGTGTTTAACTGCTCAGAGACATGGACTTACCTTGGGCTGACAGCAGTAAGGATATTTTGCCGACAGGACATGACGTATTCCATGGAAATGAGATGTACATTGTTTTCAGAAAATATATGAACATGGCCTACCACACAGACACCATAGACTGCTTAATGAGAAAATTTTAAATATTTGGACATTCTGTTCATAAAATAAATTGATGGAAAATTAATGTTAATTGGCTATCAGTCTTTTGGCAGACATGAGTGGGTTCAATGAAAGAAACATCCTGACAGACTTTCCTACCTTTCAACAAAATAAAAAGGTGTAGAGGCTTGTTTTAAATTTCTACTTAGAAAGAGCATGTTGCAGCTTTTTTTTTTTTTTAATAGTTCTAAATTAGTTTATTCACTGCTTGGTTAAGTTGCTGTCATGGTTTAACCCCAGATGTCAGCTCAGCCCCACAGAGCCATTCACTCACTCCCTCCCTCAGTGGGATGGGGAAAGAATAGGAAAAGTGAGAAAACGAATGGGCTGAGATAAGAACAGTTTAATAGGTAAAACAAAATCCACACACACAAGCAAAGCAAAACAAGGAATTAACTCACTGCTTCCCATTGGCAGGCAAGTGTTCATCCATCCCCAGGAAATCAGGACTCCATCACAGGCAGTGGGGAAGACAAATGCCATGACTCTGAATGTGTCCTGCCTGTCCTTCTTTTTTCCCCATTTTTATATGCTGAGCAGATGCCACATGGTCTGGCATATCCTTTGGGTCAGTTGGGGTCAGCTGTCCCAGCTGCGTCCCCTCCCAGCTCCTTGTGCACTCCCAGTCTGCTCAATGGTGGGGTGCTGTGAGGAGCAGAAAAAGCCTTGACTCTGTGGAAGCACTGCTCAGCAATAACAAAAACATCCCTGAATTATCAACAGTGTTTCCAGCACAAATCCAAAACACAGCCCCATACCAGCTACTATGAAAAAAAATTAACTCTACCCCAGCCAAAACCAGCACAGTTACAAAAATTGCATTTTTGTAATTAGCGGTTCTTTGCAAAGTCATGAAATATATACATGTATACACAATGCATATCTACATAAAAGTAGTATGTGCTTAAATGAGTTTTGCACTGATAGGCTACTTGGCAAAGAAATCACTTTTAGTTGTCCATTAGGGCTGGATTCAATAGAAATGTTGGCTGACTTTACCGCAAGCCTTGGAAACCATCGGAGTATTCAAGGCTTAGGCAGTCAGATGCCTGCTTTAATTTCTATTGACAAAGGAAAAGGAGGGATGAGTAAATGTGAAACATTTCCTTCCAGCATTGAGCTAAGAGAGGCAGCATGGTGCAGGGAGGAGGTGGAATCCAGGACATCTGGGTTGTATTTATTGCTGGCTCTGCTGCCAACTTGCTTTGCGACTTTGAGCAAGTAAATTTTTTTCACTTTGCTGTCTTACTTTCTGCAAGGTAGGGAGAGCTCACCTGGTTTCACATGGTGCTTTGGGCAGGTGGAGGGACTTCACCTGGGTGACCATGACCAAGATGCTGCAGTTGCCAAGCTGGCAGATTCATACGTGCTAGGCAGTGCTGTCTGTGTGATAGAGGGTGCAAGGGGTAGCTGTGCCTTTTGAGAGCCCAAACAGAAAGATGGTCATGAAGTAGCACCCTGCCTGCATAAACATGTGTCAACAAGGACCAGCAACCAGTGCCTCCTGCTACCCATCAGAAAGTAATTTGGAGCTGAAGTTGGGTTGGCAACCTCTACCTATGTTCTCCTATTTCATTTTCTACAGCACTCCCAGGGAAGAGCAATTGCTTTGGGGCTAAATCACAGAGAATGAGATGGCCATTTTGAAATGGTCTCTGTATTTGTGCTTCCTGGACCCAAAGCTGTTTCCAGGTTTTCAGTGTGGAGGAAAGAAGCCTGGCAGCTTCCTTTTTTTCTTTTTCATAAGACGCATTTTCTGCCAAATGTGAAGAACTGAAAAAGCAGGTGAAAGCAAAGAGAGAGTCATATATGGCCCTCTGCATGCTACCAGCTCCATAGGCCAGCAGTGATACTTAGGCTATAGCTGGAAAATTTCTGCTTATCTCTTATTTGCCTTTGTTTCTCACTTTATACAACACTGATGTCTTAGTGCCACTTGCTGTATCCATCAATGGAGCTCATGGCTAATCTAAACAATGCTTGCATTTTTTTCTCAAAATATTTACTCTTACAAAGATGCAGGTGTGATTGCTGTGAGCGGTGATGTGTGCTCTGCTGGATTTTGCAAGATGAAATCAAAGCTGACCTCAGCCCATATCACAGTCAGAATTACAAGATGAATGCAATGTAACATGCCATGTATCAGTTTCAATAAGGCCAATGGATGTCTTGCTTGAGTAGGCACAGAATGAAATCTCAATACTTCAGGATTTCATCCTGTGGCATGGCCAGCAGGTACCATGTAGGTCCTACTGACTTTTGTAAGCTTCCATTTATGGCTGTGTCCTGATGATCCTACGGATGGGTCAAGATGTCTTTCATGAAACCTCTTGGAAATACCTGGAACACAAGAGCTGGGGCAGACCTATCTCTCCATGAAGTTGTACATGAACTCAAGACTCTGTTAAGTATCATATATATGACGGAAGAACTTGCCAGGAATTGTGATAATCATGTGCCTTTGTGCACTGTACAAATCTGAGAATAAAGATGCAATATGTAGTCCAGAGGCATAGTGATTAATATCAATAGTAACCACCGATGGAGACTGATCTGATCTATACAATCTACTTTATTTTTTTTAACCTATGAAAGAAAAAGGTTATTAAGAATAACATTCCTAATATAAGTATAAATTTTGCCTGACATAATGTAGCTTTGTTGTAAACTGTCCTAGTTTAGGTGTCACTTCAACTGCACTGATTTTCTCTCCTCTGCAGGGTACCTAATGTATTCTTCTTCTTACAGTAACATATTTGGCAACTTGAATCAGTCAGTTGAACTGGGGTGCAAGACACCTGGGTTCAACCTCTGACTGGGTGGGTAATGCAGTCACATCACCTCTCTGTCTCTGCCTCCCCCTCTGTCCAGCCCCCTCCCCCTTTGGCTCTCTCTGTTAGTTTAACAGAAAGCCCTTTGGGGCCAGCATTGTTCTCCATTGTGTATTTGTACAGCATAATGAGGTGTCAGTCTTGGGACAGGCTCTTGGAAACTACTAAAGCATAAATGGTAATAGAAATTAATTAAGTGAATACCCATGTCCTAGCTGTCAAGGCACAGTGTAAAAATTATCTCCAGTAAAGTGCCCTGAGTGTTTTAAAGTGTGATACAAAGCTTCTCCAAATTTCAGAGGCTTAAATCCATTTCTTAACATGCAGCCAGGACTTCCTGCAATGTTCTCTAGTCCTGCACAGAGAACTTTGTGATGTGAAGTGAAAGCTCGATTTGAATTTCTGTGGGTTAAAGGTGGTTATTCCCACAGTTCCCATTTCCTAATGTTTTCCACTTATGATGTTCTTCTCTTTCAATGTTCATAGTAACTCATGCCAAAAAAGGTGTTTCCTATCATGTTCTCCTCACATTGTGCGTTGTGGTTTAGGGATTTTTTTTTATACCATATTTTCAATCCCAAGAGACCTAAGGTTAGTCATAAACATGCTTTTGGCTATCAGATTCATGTGTGGTTTGCTATAGCAACAAACAAAAGCATTAGTCAGAAACTGGCATGAAGCTATAAACACATATTTTTTTGTGATATTACCCAGAGTTAGCTGAATTTATCTGGTACACTGTTGCCACAGAACTGCATTGTATTTAGACTATTATCCTTGTGGAATAGGAGCCTCACAGAAAACCCAAATAATACTTTACAGAGAAATAAGCAAGTCTGCTAACTGATGTTGTCGTCTGAAGATCACGGCTAAATTCTGCTATTCCACCATTATAAATCCAGCTGAACACCTTCAGAACACACATTTATATCAGAGGCTAAAATCGGAATCTTTATCTATGGAATAAGAGGAAAATTATAATTTAAAAAAAAAAATCTTGCTTTGCCTTTGCTGTTTTCACCTCCATAATTCTAGTGCAACAAAATGATTAGAGGTAGGTGTTACCAGATTGCAGTAGATGGTGTAAGTTCACTGCCAGCACGGTTGGAACACGTTGTGTGCAGCATGGCAGGGAGGGTGAGGATTGGTAAGGACAGTCTCTGGCTGGCTGTGCCTCCACAGCACTGGGAAGGTGCAGTTTGTGCAGAGCTGGTGTCTATCCAGCCAGTCTGGGCACGGGAGGAGTGGCTTGTGCAGCAAATACTGGCTTCCCTGGGGAGCTGGTTGGGTTTGTAAGGCGTTCACTGAAATCCCACAGCTACACAGCTACCAGTCCCTGAGCCAGCTAGTTTAAAGGTTGCCCTGAAGGCTCTACAGAAGTGGTGATTTTTGCCTAGGCAGAGTAGGCACATTCCTGCTTTATTCCAACCATTTGTCTTCTCTTCCCTGCACCTTTTCAGGAACATGAGCCCTGCTCTGTTTTGACAGCTGCATTTAATAAAAAACATATGCATGAAAAATGTGTTTTCCAGTATCCCTGAGCTGGCACTGCTTTCAAGGAGAACTTAAACTTCCCTAGAAATTGTTCAGATACGTTTTCAGATCCCTCTCTTTGAACGTATATGTGTGAAGTGTTCATGACCTTCCCTGCTGCAGAGGTGTGCAGAGTAACCCAGCTGTAATATCCACACCTGCCCAAGCAAAAAGAGTAACAAATCCATCAGAACCTCCTTGCTCCAGCTAGTCCAGAAGTTGTTCACAGGGCCAGTGGTTCCAGCTGCAGAGGATAAACCTGCAGCAGCGTGTACTTTGCACATGTGTGCTGGAGCCCTCTGAGAGTGGGCTTTAGAAGTCCAAGGATCAGGAACAAGACCGAGCACTGGCCAAGCTGTGTTCCAAAACCAAAGAGCTCTTTTCCTGAACCAAACCCATAGCTGAAGAACATGCCCCAGGAGACCCTACATGTTAACCCTCACTCTGTGCTTTTCTTAGTGTTGTTGAATCTGGGTCCTACACCCTTGAGACCCTGGCCCAGGTGTCTTTTCAAAACCATTTGGGATAATTTTTCTGTGGTAGATTTCCCTGATGTAGAAGTGTAGAAGAACCTGTTTTTCAGTTAGCAGGACTTCAGGAGTCTTTGAGCAACCTGGTCTAGGGGAAGATGTCCCTGCCCATGGCAGGGGGTTTGGAATGAGACGATCTTTAAGGTCCCTTCTAAACCATTCCATGATTCTACGATTCTGTGACTTACTCTGGGCTTATGTGTGCGTTATCTTTGCTCTTTTCCCATCTGTGTCCTGTTGCATCAAGCCCTGCACTTGATTTCTCTGAAAAAAAAAAGAGTTCTGGGTATGTGTCTTCTAAGATCAGCAGAGTGCTTTTTTTTTACTGTCTTTTGGTCAAATGGGGACAGATCTTCTTCACAAGTGTTCAAAGTGGGATTAAGTAGTGTTCAAAGTATTTGCAATGAAGAAAGAAACAAATTCTGCTTCAGTGTAGTTGCAGAATTCTGTCAACACTGCCCCCAACACCACTATATGAAGCAAATATTCCAGTCTCTGCTAAAACCTTATTAACATCTCAGTCCGTGGAAGACTTTGGGACTGCAGTGTTTAAAAATGTCACAGTAAGATGGTGGTGGAGCCTTTTGTTTTAGACAGGATAATTTCATGGTAGCAATCATTCTCCTTTTCTGGCATTATTGACTGTAAGCTGTGCATAGTGCAAGGAATGCAAATCCACCTTCCTTAGGAGAGAGCAATGGTCTCTCTGCTGCACACAGAGCTCACAGAGAGCTGAACCACAGCTCACAGAGAGCAGAGTCCTCACTGGGGCCATTGGATCAGGCAGGGTGCAAGAGAACAAAGGTAGTAAAAAACCATTGGTTTAAAAATACTCTTTGCAAAGATGTGTAGAAAACCCTACAGCTGGACTGAAGGGCATCTCCAGGTGCCTCCCATTCTTTCCTTTTGCTCAAACTCTTCACAGTTCCACAAACCAAGGTGGTCATTGCTATTCTTAGAGTTGGGATGAGCCACTGGATTGTCCTCCTGTTGCACAGATTTAAATGACTACGAAGAAGCCACCTTGCAGCAGATCTCAAAAACTAACTGAAGCCCCGGGGTCTTCCTTTTCCTTATACTTTGTATTGGTACAAAGCTGTTTTATTTCAGTGGAGCCCTTGATCTGGCTGAAGAGCAAAATGTAATTTACTCGCCCTTATACATTAGCCTGAATCTAGCACAGCTGTTCATCAAGAAAAACCTTACCATGCGTCATTAAAAATAATGCATCCTGTTTTAATTGAGTTAGAAAATACTTAACCTGAGTGTGAACAGACCATTATGATAAAGTTACTCACTTCCATTTGATATCATTATTTTCATATTACAGAGAGGCTCTGGATGTTTGGAAATGTTATGAATCAGCTTTAGGGTTGATAATCAGCTCCAAGAAATAGTCCTCTTAGTGCTTTCAAACAACTCCAGCCATCTCAATTCATTCACCAGTTACTACATGGAGGAACCACAGTGTAGTTACATTCTCGCTATATGAGTCTTTAACCAGAAAGAAATCCAGAACTGCAGTAATGAGTCTTTAAAGAAATGGTTTCTCCCTATCGTTTATACTAGTGTCTGTGAAACCTAAAACTGAAATCTATTTCCTTAACTAAACTGTGTTTTTCTCTAATCTATTAGGCAAGCTTTTTGGTTTGTTATTTTTGGGTGCTAGGAGGTGCAGAAATGGAAAATCAGTACTGAACCATTTAAAAACCACATGCAATGATTCAATTTTATTATTTCAAAAATATAATGCAACAAAAGTTTGTCAGCACCAGTTTTTCATTCTGCAAGTTAATATGCACTTAAAATTCCAATGCTTTTCAGTCTCACATAATTATTTCTAATTTCAAACAATGAAAATTAAGTTAGCATATTTAATTTGTAAAAGAAGACACGTATCAAACGGCACGTTTAGAAAATGCTAGGGCAAGGTATACATCAGTTAGGGAAAGGTGTTCAAAAAAGAGGTACAAACCAATGGGCTGAAATCAAGAGAAAACATTTTCAAAAAGAATTTGGTATGTGACCAATTCAATTATTTTGAAATCTGAACTTTTTGTGACTGAAACCCAAGTTTATAAGCCATTTATTCAGATTTGAATTACACTGATGGGGACAGAACCAAGCCAATTTATTTATTTATCTGACTCAATGGATTAGTTTATCTGTAAATGAGATTTTACACTTTCGTAAACCCACAGTCTGCATCCAGAAATTCTCTCTAATTTTAAGAGAATCTCCTACCACACAAAAACAAGGAAAAGTGAGCTGTGCCAAATGCTACTTTGCTACTATCAGTGTTTATTGACAGAAAAGATTTTTATCTTAACAAAGTGAGGAAACTGTTAACTTTATCTTTGATGTAAAATATTTTCCCATAATAATTTTCTGTCACCTTTATCCCATATCTCTTGTATTGCATATACATTAAGGAATTTAAAAGCTTAGAAGGTATTTTCTTCTGTGGTGATTTACATCCAAACAAGTTACCCAGGGAATTTTCTCTCAAACTGAAAACCTGTTTCCAAGGGCAGATATTTATATAAAAGCCCCCATAAAAGGTTGTGGAAAGACTACAAGGTTTTTTTCTGCATTCCTGTTTTGAGAGGGGCTATGCTCAGCATACCAAAGAGACAGCCAGAGTAACACCACTCCATTAATATTTCTGTATCTGGGCACTTAATTATGCACTGAATTTTATCAGTGGAGTAAGGAGAAATACAAGACCTCTAGACCATAAGGACATTAAGACCATAAGGACCATGACACGAACTCTTTTTCTATATATATGTATGTATATATATGTTTATCTCTAAATGCAAAAATTTTTACAGAGCATTGATTCTGATCAGGATTTTTTTAAGAAAAGGGTTTGAAGGGCATTTTTAGCAGTTTGGGCTAAAAAGTCTGTTTCTAATTTGGAGTGCCATTTATATAAAGCCTGCATCAGTTGCTTTGGGCTTTTTGCAAAATGTCAGCAGATCCTTTATCCTTACTCTTAAGACCTATTCTTAGGGAACAAATGCGCTTTCTACCTAAACCACCAAGAATTAGCATCTTTCTTTAGTGTGTCAGTACGGGGCTACCTTAAGAGACAGCTTGGGGTTACAACCACTTCTTCTTAAGAAATACTGACTCTGTAGCCAGAGAAATCGAGTCTCCAGGGCTGCCAGTCAAGCCTACGCAGGCAGAGCGATCATTTTCCATAAATGCATTCATTTGATTCATTTATAAACCTGAGCAGGGCTGTACTTTGGCAGTGGAACAGGCAATCTGAATTCTTGGAAAGGTGAATCAGAGAGGGGAAGGAATGTGGCAAAGTTAATTTGTGTGATCTTTATGGGCCTTATCTGCAATAGGCACCCACCTGCCTGCACTTCTGGGCGAGTCATGGTAAGAGCTGAGTTCACAGCTATCTAACAGGGAGGACAGCAGGAATCAAGTCCTTGCTCTGAGAGGAAGGCAGATGTGCTGTGCATTCACTTCCCAAGACTAGTTTGTTGTATAGGTGAAGGGGTTTCTTTCAGAGGGGAGAAAACTTCAAGATGCCTAATCAATATATCGGATAACCAAATAGCTGCAGAGTAGTTCCCACTAGGGTTTCTGAAGCTGGTAAGCAAGTGAGAGCTCTTCATTTGCAACATGTTCCTGAAACCCTTCTTAAAACCCAGATGGGCAGTGACACCCCGGGAAATTTTAGTTGGGTATCCATACAACTATTTACAGCATGGTAGAGACTCAATTGCAAGTAAAACCCAATTGCAAGTATATCCCATGAGATAAACCTGCTGAGAGTCCCAGGAGATAAAACTGTTGAGGATCAGAGTGGATTAGACCAGTATTTATTGCTTTATTTGGCTATGAATTGCTAACTCACTTTCTGTCCAAAAGGGTGGTAAGCAATTTTGGTTCAGACCAGGAGTTTGGCCACACATAGCAACAACTTCTAAAAATTGATTCCCTTCTCTCACCAACTTTGTGAGAACAGAGGCCCTGCAATCCTGGAAAAATCATAATTGATAATTATCAGAGAGCATCCTAATTCACTACACTATCACAATAATTATGCAAGAAAACACTCTAGGAATTCATGCAGGAAGTAAAACACAGACGGGATGCCCATTCTGTCACATAAAACCTGAGGGAGAGGAAAACTTCTGCCTAAGACACGCGAGACAGGGACACAGGGCAGGAAGTTACACCTACTCTCCGTGCAAACAGACTAAAACTAGAGATGATACAAAACCTGTGCTTCTGAGACAGAACCATGGCCTAGGGGAAACAGCACCGAACCTCTGGTTGCCTGCTGGGTACCATGAGCATTTCTCCAGCTACCTTCTCCACTCCGCCACTTGTAGCTGTGTTTTAGTGAGGAAGAGGAGGGATGGACCAGGAAAAAAAACTACAGGTATCAGCAACTGCTGCCTGCTTTTGCTGTCTCTTTTGGACAATCACTCTATTCATGTTCTCACAATAAACTTTAGTTAAGACCTTATTTTCAAACACTCTGTTACTTGTAGGAAACATTATTCTGTTTCGGTAAGAGATGAAATATCAGATTAATTAAATACTTTAGTAAATATTTGATTCTAGCAGAAGAGTTATGTGGATCTGGCCAAACTACATTTCCTATATAGCCAAGTAACCAATAAATGATGATAGCTAGATGAAAGTCATTAACTCAGGATCTGGGAAATTTCAGTTTGACAACTGGGAAAAAAAAAGTCCCCTGTGCTTTTCATGTTAAAATATGACTTAAGCTGAGAAGGTCTGTGCAGAGCCCCACCAGAGTGATTTATTTCCATGCTCTGAATTGTTCTATGGTTTCTATTAAGTTTATCTTTACCATCAGAGGAAAGGTGTACCACTGTAAGAATCAAGAACTCCTTTCTGATCAGCCTTCCTAAAGGTTTTGCTCCTATTGTGAAGTGTGAGCAAGGAATGCTTTTAATACTTTTAAATCTGTGGGCAGAGCTTATCAATAAACACACACTCATGGGAAAGCCATTCACTCTTCTTTTCATCTGGGGGCTCTTAGTTTCTCTTTTTATGGTAGTGTTTATATCAGTTCTTAGTTGCCAGTGCTCTTTCACATCTTTCCTGATATTAGTCAACCTGTAGAAAATACCCTATAAAATCTTACAGAGCTCAGTGTGGTCTGCAAGAAACCTTAATTCCCGAGACATTTCTCTACTTGGATGTACTTTGCAGAGCAGAGTACTGTTCCTTTTGATAAAAGTAGGTGTTAACTTCATGGACAGTCCTCTGGCTGGGCAAGGAGAGTCATGATTGTAACTCACATATATGTTCTGTTTTCAAAAGGTTTTGAGATTAAATGATTTGAAGGCTTTTAATGAAGTACTCTAACAGCCGACAAGAGCAGCTTAACATACCAAGGCAATGAATCAAAACATCTTGTTCATGCCTTGAATGGAAGGAAACTATTCACACACGTTGGTTATTTGGGAGTAGCTGCTCCTTTAGCACGACTGTGCTGCAAGCCCCTGCTTTCGGCTCCCAAGCCTGAGCTACATTCATCACAGCACAAGTATGCAGCCCAGGACAGAGTGCAGCCAAGGGGCATTGCCAAACCAGTGCAAAACAAAGGCAGGAGTGTAGCTTGAACACCGGCCCAGCTGGTTCTGATAGCATCCCGCTGATAATAAGGCCTGTTAAACTCCTTCAGCAGCAAAATCTTTATCTTCATTCCACGGAGTAGTCCTTTGTCTTCATCCCACAGAAATTTCAGGGCTTGGTGGGGAGGGTCCCACTCCCAGCACAGGGTAGAGGGGAAACACTAAAGGGGCGGTGCTGATCCTCACTTTAACACCTTTTCTGAGGCAGAACGGCTGCTTTTTCCGATGTGGCAGCCATTCCGTTCAGAGCTGACAAGCTGGTTCTTCTAGGTGGAGCTGCTGGGTGCCCCCGCTGCCTCGCTGGCAGCGGTTCAAGTGAAGTAACATGACATTCCTGCGATGGAGGGCTGGGAGAGGCAGCCTTCTCCGTGACTGAGTGCCCGCATCTCCCCATGGCCACGGATCCTGCCCAGATAGAGTGACAGCCGCAGCATTCCCGCTGCGCTCCGGCCATGCCCCAGAGCCCTGCCCAGCAGTTGTTGTAACTCAGTCCGTGGGATCTTGCAGGACAAGGGAATGCATCCGGGTCTCTGGAATGCACTAGGAAATCTCTGTAGAAGACGAACTTCTTTTGCTGGTGGTTTTCCCCAGCACCACTGGAGCTGCTTACTGGAAATGCCATGAACCTTCTGGAGCTCGTGGTCGAGCCTGCACAGACTGCGAGAGCCTGTGCCATAAAACGTGGTTTAAACCTCATGGCAGCTTCCTTCAGGAACACAGTACATGCATAACAAGGTTTATTTGCAGACACTTTCAGATTCTTATCTTTGCAGCTGATGCTTTCAGGATCATTTTCCTCTGGCATTGCTTGCTTGGAAGTCAGGTGAACTTACCTATCTGAAAAAGAGCTCTTTGAGAGGCCAAGATGAATGCCAGGCATGTGCATAGTGTTCCTGTTATCAAGTGCTTTCCTGAACTGGGGCCCACGATTTAAAATATTCTAACTATTCTAAGTATTCCCTATTTCAAATACAAGAAGTGAATCAGAAGGGGCTGCAGGACTTCACAGCAGCACTGCTCAGGCGGCTGTGAGAGCTCTGAGGGAGGAAAAGGAATCCCAGTAATTGCGATACCTGCAAGAGAGGGAGAACAAGCTGTGGACGAAAAAAATCAGGTACACCATCCATCTGGAGAGAGGGATGTGGTTTTAAAAACAAAAGACATTCTGGAGCAACGAATTAGCAGTTACCAGCCATTCACACATGAGGAATAACAGCTCCATGACAGGGTGCCTGAGGGCAGAGGGACAGACAGACCTGCAGGTACAGGGACTGATGGCTGCAGGAAGAGAGGAATGATACAGGAGCCAGCTGAAGCTGTCCATGACAGCAGCCATGCACATCTTTGTTTACAACGAGACATAAGCATATGAGGGAGCACCTTGAAAACTGCTGACCTACACGTATGAATTCTTTAGTGGGTCAAACACAGTGCCAACAATGACAATGACATTAAATTATTTCTGCTGTTGTTTGTCTTGCAAATATTCATTCCTCCTCCTCCTTATTAATAACACAAATGAGGTTATGTGCCCAGAATTGTGCTTTGCACTGTCAGAAAAGACCTGATCTAAAGATGTCCTAGCCTTGTGCACATGTCAAGGCACAAGTTTTCTAACTGGCTATGGTCTCAGAGCTATTTCCACAACACTGCACAAACAGGACTGTTAGTTCCTTGTCACAGCTTAGAAATGGTAACTAGCAAATGACAAAATCCTCATAAAGAAAAGGCACAGGTTGTGACCGTAAGTAACAATAAGTGAGTGAGCAAAGCATAAAACTTTTCACCTGTGGACAGCTACTTACCATGGATCAGATTTCTGTCTGTTAAGAGAAACTATTTTTTGAAGTAACATTGAAGTTGATGCAAGGAAAAGTAATATGCTTAAAGATAAGAGTAGATTACTTAAATTAACTATTCATATGCAAATATAACTTTAGTAGAAAATCTTAAAAAGCAAAAAAGCCCAAATCTAAGAATTGCAGAGGAAGGGCTATAGTCTGGGAGCAGAGACGCTAGGATGATCAGCTAAAGACATTATTGTTTCTTTTATTAACATCTCTGGTATTCTCATGTACTGTTTTATTTTATTTTAAAGTATACAGACCACAGGAATTTTATATGCCAGTGTTCCAATTAAAGCCAGGTTTCTCTTTATACAGTACATTAAAGCACACTTGATTTAAATTCAATGACACTGTCATACTTGGAATTCGTTATATTGTATCAAATGTGATTTTGGCGACTGTTGCCCACTGAATGTGAATACCAAAAAAATAACCTGTTTTTATTTTTTCTTGTAGTTTTGCCCAAACAGTCCATCTGGGTTGCTAGGCTAAAGATAAAATAATTAAATAATTGCATTTCAAAAAGTAGATACACATTTCAGTCACATGATATGAAAATGATCCAGCCTATATAACTCCTACTGCTTACTTTCAAATAATTCCCTTGTTCTGAAGTCAGTCCAGTGGCTATTAGAAGTAGTCACTGATGTAAATTCCATCTTGTTTATGAAAACATTTTGAACAAAGCATTGATTGTCCAGGGTCCATAAAAAGAAGTTAAAATCTATAAAATGTTGGCTTCGCTACTATTCAGGGCATGAGAATGACATGCATATAAATCATAGTTTATTGGCACAGGCTTTTCTACTCAGAAAGAAGGCTTTGCTGAAAACATACTGTAATTCTCCTCTTTTATAGATTTCTTTTGAAAGTATTCTGAATCGGGAAATAATCAGAAACAAATCTTAGTCTACAGTAGGAATCAAGGGCACAACAAGTCTTACATGACATGGGTTAGCTATCGTAGAGGCGCAGCCTAGGCAGAGTTTGGGGAAACTGGAGTGGATGGAAAGGCCTCGGTGTGAAGCTTTGGGAGGGAAAGTCATCTGTGTATCTGATGCCCCTCCATGCAATCTCACCCACATCTCTGTCAGCCCTGGGGACAGTAATCTGTTCCTCAATTTTTTTAGGAAAAGGCGCTACTATCACAGTTTAGGAGAGGTACTGTACGTGCATTGCTCTAGTTCCAGACAACTAAAGCGTCACTGAAGTTACACCACAGTAAAGCAAGAGAAACAGCAGTGAACCAGCCTAAGAAGTCTCACAGATAATTCTTTCCTATTTCTTTTCCAGTAGCAAAATCATTGGCAGCCACCAGGGATCAGTGCTGCAATTAACATTTAAGTGCTGCACTGAAGAGCAAACACTCCAGCAATCCAAGCAATTTTCTGTTAAGTCACTCTACTGGACTGCAGGGCTTGTGGGTGGGATTCTCCCAAGTGAAAAATACTGCAATGCCACAAGACTAAGTCCTTACTATTTCTTGGAATTTTAGTAACTGCCATAAAATTTATTGTTGGCACCTGAATCTTTAGAAGCACTAAGCAAATTAAACAATCAAGCCTCAATCCTGCAGCTCTTCCCCTCATATGATGCTTATTAAAATACATGTGGTGAAGTGCTTCATGAATGGATTCCAGAATTTTCAAACAGAAATGCCTGAAATCAGGTTCATAAATCCATGCCTAAATTTTTTAACAAGGTTATGCTAATTTTCCGATTTTATTGAGCTTCTGAAGATTGCAAATGCTAGAGCTTTTTAAAATAAAATTCAAGCTAAATTTCAAGCAGGTCTTTAATCTGAGTTAGAATCAGCTTTAAAACCAATTTCTAGAATTTTCTAGAATTGTCCATTGTAGGTGTCAGGACTAGTGCTGTGAAGGCTAAAGGAGGCATGGTCTGGCAGCCCTGATGTGTTCTGGGTTGATCCCAGTTCCCTCGAGCTGGAATACTGCAGGACAGGTGATCATGATGCTGTACATATGGCTAATGAGGATTGCCTTCTATTCTAGCAAGTTTGGAAATTTGACCCGCAGACTGTTATGGAATATTCCCACTGGAAGCACACTATTTCCATTCATCTTAGTGGACCTCAGTGGTCCATCACTGATCACTGAGGCATAACTCTTTCAAAACTTTGCCTGTACTATATAATTTCATCTTCAAAAAATCAAGGGAAAAATAAACATAGGAGATCAAAAAACTGTGAAGAGTGACCAGCAAAATCCCAGCCACTTTAACAAGAGCTTGGCAATGTCTGTAGGTCAGAGTGATTGCAGACATGACTAAGTTGTGCCATCTTGTCTGCACGCACAGTGTGTAATGTCCAGAAATGTTGTGTTCCAGCCCAAGGACTCTCCACTTAAAACAGACAATGAGTTGCACAGTTCTTTTTGTCAATTGTTTTCTCTAGTTTTTGAGCATATTTTTAAGCCAGAGGATATGTTTAGGAGAGCCAAAACTATGTATAGTAATGGCAGCTGCAGAACTGAGTGTCGGGGAGCTAGACAGCCTGATGGCTTGGAAAAAACGAGCATGGAGACAGGAAAGAGACACAGTTATTGGGACAAGGACTTAGGCATGTGAACAGCTGGTGCATTAGGGAATATGTAGCTCGGCCACACTGTCCTCTACTGGCTAAGCCTGGATCTCTGAAAACGTGTTCTAATTTATGCTGTTTTCATTCTTTGGTGCCCAATTTACGTGATTTCAAGAGAATCATACTTTCAGCCAGCCCATCTCCTTTACCTCATCTCTGTCTGCCCTCAATACTTTTAAAAACTAAGAAAACAGAGTCTTTATGACTATCGACACTTCATGATGTTCTTAAGACCTTTGTCAGAAGCAGAGTTTCAATATGGGGAACTTCAATCAATTTAATTTATTGGGAATTTAAAAACTTTTAATTAGTGATTTCTATATTTTAAAGAATAAAAAAACTCAGGGACAAACACTTCAGATTCCCTCTGTACATCTCTCCTCCCCTTTTTCTGGTCTCCAAACCCTGCAAGCCTTCATTGTGGGCTACACTCAGTCCCTTTGGTAAGGTGGGAGCTGGTGCAGGAGACAGGGGTCAGCAGATGGTCACTGCTTCTCTTTTTCCAAAGATATCAGAAATATTCATATCCAGAAATGTAAAGGTTTTTGTGAAGGAGAAAAGCCCCCAGATTGGAGAAAATGTAGAACTAGAAGTTAGCTGGATTATAACCCCTGCCCATGGCTAGTAGGGAGAACTAGATGATCTTTAAGGTCCCTTCCAACCCAAACCATTCTGTGATGCCAGGAATCTAAATTAAGGCAGGCCTTTCCACTGGTCTGTGCACATCCCTCGCCACGCTGCTCCAGAGGGTTTCAGCTTGCAGGCTGACTGCTCTGTGCTCTGTGTGGATCCTGCAGGCACCAACAACCTGTGTGCTGCTTTCAGGTTCTGGACGACAGCTGAGACCAGCTGAGCCCCCAGGAGATGCTGATGCTGATGCCGATGCTGATGAAGAAGATGAAGATTCTGTGAGTTTTTTACAGTTGAATTTTTCTCTGATGACAGTTTGGCAAAATGGGATCTTAAATTATTTTGTTTATAGCTGGGTCTTGCTGGTGATCTTCCTCCCCATTGAAAATGTTGTATTTTAGCTTGGGACTGTCCTGCCAGCTCAAAAACCAGAAAGATGTTTCAGTGTAAAGGCATCTGCTCTTTGCCATGGTTCATTGGCATAAGTTTACTACCAAGACTTAGCAAACTATTACATGGCTGTTAACTACAATAACTCGTCTTTAAAGATTTAGACAGTTTAGGTTCCCTATTGTCTGACTGCAGAAGGAAGAAGGCCAAGTGCTTGTCAGCAGAAATTCCTACTGGGACTTTTCCATGGTTCGCTTGCTTATAGAAGGCAATAAAGTTTGAAGCCATTGGATGCAAAGTTTAGGTGTGCAAATAGAGCAGGGAAGGGATTTTTTTTTTAAATTTTGTCAATTCTTACTAATTGATCTGTCTGTTTTCAGTCTGTTTAGTCTGTAGATGCATACAATACATAAAGAAAACCAAAATCAGCGTACCACTGGTTTTGTCTCTCAGAACTCTCTCCCTTGTGATTTTGAATGCTTTAACACGAGAACTGTATTTGTTCTTGACCTAAAAAAAGAGTTATTGGTTACTTTTTATCCACCATCACTAATAACAGATTTTTACTCAGAAGGACACTATGGATAACTAGAGAAATACTCCTAAAAATGAGTCACTGTTTAATGGTGGATGTTCCTTTACCGCCGCTCATGTCTTTTCCACAGGTTAATGAAGTGGCAGTAGAAGACATTCGTCCAAGGCCACAAGGATCCTCTCCAGTTTATGAGTATCCCATAGAAGAAGACTATTTAAAGGCAAGACATTGAATTTTTATGCAGGCATAGCTTTATTAAGTTCATTCAAGAGGCTTTAGCTCCCACAAGTAGCAGAGGGTCATATGTCATAGAATGGGATATTGTTGTAGCCATATTGTCTTCCTGTCCCCACCAAAATCGCATCTATATTTATTTATAGTTTTATTTTGTGCTGGACTTGCTGACCATGTTCTTGTTTATTGGCAAGAAAGTGCATTTGACTTAATTCCATAAAGGACACAAGGCAGAGAGCATAAAGAAATTACAGTGTTTTTCCTGTTAGAATACGTAACTGGCTTGAATCTAACTAATAAGTATTTCAAAATTACCTGTACCTCTTGGTTATTCAAAGTTAGAGATTTAATTAGTACAGCCATGTTAAGGTAAGTAGGCAACAGTTTAAAATTCACGCTGAAGTTGAATAGGTAAAAAAAAAATGTATGTTTACAAAATTGAATGCATGAGCAATATGCTACATTAGGACACGGAAAAGCTCCCAATACCTTAAGATGTTTGGTCTCTGACATTCACGTAATGCAAATTTTGGTACAATGAAGGGAGGCCTTGGTATCTAATTTACCACTGGGATTAGTATAGTTAAATCCTTCATGTTGTACATTGAACTTGATCCTGATTTTGTTCTGTTGCCATTAAAGTCAGCCTCAGTTCTTAATCTAAACCAGGAATTTTAACTGACTTTTATTGTACTTAAGAACATCATGACTTTGGAACATTAAATAATTAAAAATTATTTTTCAGCTTCAAGAAGAAAACAAAAAACGTTCTACAGACAAATCAAAACAGAGTCATACACAGGTCAGTCTAAAAGCAATCCATAGTTTTAGGTGAGCCTTGTAAATAGTAAAAGTTTGTTATAACACAGACATGAATGGGTGGACAGAAGCAAGGACAAATGGGCAGAGAATCACTTTGGACTTGTTTTGACCAGGAACTTCATGAGTGGCCTAGTTGTGGCACAGGCATAAACATTTATTTGTCCTACCTGTGGTCCTTCCATAATTCTTTCTTTAGCCTTCTCTGATTTCAGTGCAGTACAGCACTAACTCTTAGTCTGACTTTTCTGGCCCATTGACTTTAATTCGAGTGGTTAACATCTTCACAGAAAATATGATCTTTCAGCCCTAAAAGTTTCCATATGTTTCACATTTTAAAATTATAACCTATTTTCCCTATGGCCCTGATCCAACATAACCCTAACACAGGTGCTTAATTCTAATTTAGAACAGAATCAAACCCACACTGAGTAAGTATATTCTCTATTTTGGACAGTCTTTCTTGAATTATTGAAAATACAGCTGAGGAGACGAAATCTTTTATTGTAGAAAAAATTAGTACCCTTTAATGCAAATTAATAAAAATGACAAATTCACATCTTTTTCTGTCTCTAGGAGACAATGGAAGTGACCCTGAAAACAGAAGCGGAAGCTGGTGCTAGTGGTTTTAGTGTGAAAGGTGGAGGAAATGAAGGAATATTTATTAAAAAAGTACTTAAGGAATCTCCTGCTTCAAAAGTATTTAGTCTTAGAGAAGGTACAGTCTGATTTTTTCTTTTGTTTTGATTTTATGCTGTATCTTTAAATAATGAGATTAGTAGCTGCATGATCTGCCATCTCTTTAGGTATCAGAAATAGTAGATTTCAAACCAACTAATGTTATCTGTGAGCTTTACCTGTCCATATTAATAATTTCTAAGACTTGCTTGAACAATAATGAAATGTGATGTTTTTTGTATACCATTAAAAAAATTAGTTTTCACTGGAAGAGTGAAAAAGACACATATAAAGTAGTATATACATAACTAAAATTAAAAAAAAAATTGAAAAAACTATAAGAAAACACTAAGTAATTAAAATTACGTATGATTCCACTTTCAGGTGATCAACTTCTAAGTGCTACAATATTTTTTGATAATATCAAATATGAAGATGCACTCAAGATTCTCCAATATTCTGAGCCATATAGAGTCCAATTCAGCCTTAAAAGAAAAATTGCCGTGCAAGAAGATCTGGAAGATCCTACAGCCCAGCACAAAAAGGAAAGAATAGGCCAGGTAGATATTTGAATAATTTACAAAGTTTGGATAACATACTGTAATAATGTGCTGTGGGGAAATAGATCAGAAAACACTCACTTGTGTCTTCTTAAGACTTAGCCATGTGTTTAAACTTACTAGCATGAATATTCATGACAAAAAAAATCCCACACAATATTTCCAGCTTTTTAAATATCTTGAGTGAGACTATAGATCTTAACATAAATCCACAATCTTGTGTTAGGGTATAAAAATATTCTTTAGTGAGTCAGCATTTTTTTATTGTTAATTGTCCACTGATCAAACAGACTTGGGTAATCTCTGTAATACTTATATTCAATATGTTCAAAAATGTAATTTATCAGTAAACATTTTTCTCCAAAGCTTCTCCATAAGATTGTCTATTAAAAAATATGTGTTTAACCACTGATATTTTGATAGACATACGATCTCTTCATAGGTTTCCATCAACTTAAAGATTATTTTTTCTTCATATACATATATATAAATAGTATATATAATACATATTTGTACATATATATATAGACATACATAGAGAAACCTCTGTTTATTGCAGTGTTTTGCAAAGAATGAGAATCTTCAGAAATCCATATATTACAGTCCATTTGTTTCATGTAATTTCTGCCTGACATTACACATTTATATAATCTTCAGGAATTTTTTTATATAACAAGTAGATACTAGTAATAAAAAGAACATTTTTCTACCTATTTTATAGTATAGTTTTTTTTCTGTTGCACCTATATTTAGGTTACTTTTAATCTTCTGACTACTATTTGTTCTCTTAGGAAAAAGAACTCAGCGAGAGCATTCCTGAAGAAACATTGCATGTTTCAGGAAAAGCCATTTCAGAAGAGGACAGGGAAACATTAATTGTAAGCCAAAGGGTAGGAAGAAGTAAGAGACCTAAAAAAGATCGATTATCATGGCCGAAATTTCAATCAATCAAAAATAAAAAGATATTGAGGCACAGAAGATCTCATAGTACATCAGATGCATATGAGCCTGCTACACAGGATATTTCCCCTACAAGCACAGACACAGAGTCTCAATTTCCACAAGAAGTCCATACCAAAGAGAAAAAAGGAAGCCAAAGGAAGCTGAAGTTCCCTAGCATTGGATTCAGAATGTACAGGTCCAAAACACAACCACAAGAGAAGCAAAAAAAAGAAATAAAAACTACGCTGATCTCTGAAAGAGAAAAAAAACATGAAGATGATATAAGCCTGGAAAATCCCGAAATCTTAACTGTTGAATATACCACATCTGCTTATGAAATGAAAACAGGGGAGGTACATGAAACATTAGCAAAAGACTTAAAAGATATGAAAAATGGCATTCCATCTCATGTAAAACAATACCCTGAAGTTGAAATAAGCATTAAAAAAGAAAAAGACAAGGAAGCAACATCAAAATTTAGTGTACCTGAAGCACCAGACGTAACAACCGAGATACCAAAGCCCAGTTTAGAAACAGCTGATCTGAAAGTAAGCCCAACTAAAAAATCACCACAAGCCTCATCAAAATCCCGAAAAAAGAAACAGAAAGGATCAGCAGATAAAAAAGACAGAGAAAGTGGAATTAACATGGATATGATGGGTCACACAGCTAAAGGATCTATACAGGTAAAAGACCTAGAAATAGGCACTGCTAAAGCAGAATTACAGGCATCTGACAAACTGGAAACAGGAGAAAAACAAGCAGAAGAAGACACACAAAAACTAAATATTCAGAAAATAAATTTTGGAATCTCAATGCCCAAAAGAAAAGAGACAGAGACTGACACCACCAAAAAGGGAAGTGATGTTCCACAGTCAGTACCAGAAAAAACAGCTGATATGACTTCAGAGGACAGCAGGAATTTCGATCTGAAAACTCATATGCCAGCTGTAGAATCAGAAGTATCTACTTGGAAAATACAAGTGCCATCATTCAAAATGGCCAAAACACCTAAAACTGACATGAAAATAACAAGAGAAGAAAGCAGAGAGGAAACAGAAGATAGAGTAAAAAAAGAACAGGTAGAAGAAGATGGCATGCCCACAAATGACAAAGCCTTAAACATAGAAATTGGAATGAAGACAGGAGAAAAAGATATAGAGGGGAAAGAAAGCAAATTCAGACTGCCAAAGTTAAAATTCCCTACATTTACCTGGTCGACTACCAAGGAAGAAACAGACCAAACTGAAGCACAAATAGGTGAAAGGGAAGGAAAAGTGCAAACATTAGAAAAAACAGGAGGACTTGAGGTATGTGGACCAACAGGAGAAATTAAGGTTCCAAGTGCTGAAATGCAAATAGAGATATCCAAAGGAAAACTAAATGAAAACAACATAAAACAAAAGCCAAAAGACCAGCTGCCAAGTCCAAAAAAAATAACTATGAAATCCTCCTCAACAGAAATTAGTATTGAAGAAGCAAAAGGAAATATATTTACTTCAAAAACTGATATTGAAATAGAAAAGAATGAATTCACTAAAAAATCAAAACAAAACGAGGAAACCTCAGAAATTACAAAATCTGATATCAAAGATCCCAAGGTGGACATCAGCCTGC
>VXAD01003130.1:391-14042 GCA_013399195.1 Dicrurus megarhynchus
GCCGCGGTGCGGTGCGATGAGGTGTGATGCGGTGCTGTGCGGTGCGGTGCGGCGCGGCGCGGTGCGGTGCGGACCCCGCGATGCAGTGCGGTGTGATGCGGTGCTGTGCGGTGCGGCGCGGTGCGGTGCGGACCCCGCGGAGCGGTGTGATGCGGTGCGGACCCCGCGATGCAGTGCGGTGTAATGCGGAGCTGTGTGATATGNGACGCGGGTAAAATATTGATGTAGTCGCAAAAATCTTTCATTAAGGCAATTTAATCTTTGCTATTAAATGTCCTTTCAATTCATTTGGGGTGATTAAGATGCAGTTTAGGTGATTAAATTCTAATTACTTATGCTAGGCAAAGAAATATTCGTCACAGTAATATGGTTAACTAAAGACCTAGCTAAAGAATTTTAACATTTACTTTAAATGATATCGCAGGGAAATCAGGTGCTTTCCCCTGATTGATCCACTTAGCAGCGTATTCAGTAACGGCCGTGTCAGTTCGCTGGAGTGGTTACAGATCCATCAACACCAAGTTTGTGTAAACCCCGAGTCCCGAACTGCTGAGTCAGCACTCCTCAGTCAGATCCACTTCATTATTCCAGGGGCAGCAAATTAAGGTCACTCATTTTAATACAGTGCACAGGAGTGAGATGTTTACCGTTCTGGCTCAGCTGGGATCTGTATGTTGGCAGGCTGATGTCATCCTGCGAGCTTCCCATATACCAACATATTTTCATCTCTTTTGTTGTTATGAAACAGCAAAAGAGTATTCCCTGGATTTGATGGCGGAGAAATGAGATCAAAAGATCTCTGGGTGTCTGGAAACACCTAGGCCCTGTATAAGTATAAATACAAATAACTAGAGAAGCAAGTGCCAAATGCTGAATAATGCCAGGATTAAAAAGAAATAATTTAGTGTGGGCTCAGACATTTCAGAATAGACAATACTCTTTTCAGTTGAAAGGAGAAAGCTTTGGGGAGCAACCAGTGACCTGTGTCACCCATGTAAGCTTTCCTCACTAGAAGGCTTAAAGGGCCTTATCCCAGAGTGGGCTGAAGCTTTAGGGAATGGTCTTTCAAGCATCAGTGCTGTCTGCTACCTGCTGCAGCAGGAGCTCATGGCCACGAGCTGCCTCCATGTGTGGAGGCTGTCTCACGCAGCACCTTTCCAGAGGGATTCCACTTCCCAAGCTCCTTTGAAGACCCCAGGGCAGTGACAAGAAGGACAGGGCAGGGCAGGGGACCACTAAATGGTGATGTATCAGAGTGAATGTCACCCAGCAGTTCTGGCTATTATTCAGGTCAAACAGATTTGCTTGTGTTTAGTTCATGTGGTGACATCTACCCTCAGGTAGCCTGTGTCTTATATGCCCTTTTATTTTGTTTTCATATTCTCCCAAATATGAAGTTTTTGATAACTGGGAAAGATCCGTTGTTCGTGTGTCTCTCTGCATGCCCCAGAGGTGTTATTCACGTGATGAGGATGGAACTTATCACACTTCATTATATGTTATTGCCACCATGAATTCACCATAAGCTTCTGGCTACCTGTTCCCACTGAGCTGTTGTAGCCAGTATGATTAGAACTATCTCTGATGGCCAAAGTCCTTAAGCAGAAATCCTGCTGCTTTCTCCACCAGCAGGTAGAGCCTCCTACAGAAGAATATCCTCCAGGACATTCTCCAGTTTATACCAGTGAAGAGTTTTCACTCTCCAAACTTGTTATTGGATATTGTGTGATGTTTCAAAAGTAGAAGCAAATGATTTGGAAAGGGATTCCTAGGTGGACACAGTTCCGACTGTAGCTGAGGCAGGTCCCAGGCTTTATAGAGCGGACACAACAGAGATTAGAAAATACACATAAAGAGAGACTTCTAAAAGGGCTTTTTATGTCTTTAAGACAGCCCTGTACATGTGAGGTTGAGATAACTAAAAGACTTGACTTTTGCAAGAGGAGGGGTGAAAGACCACCACATCCTCCCATACAAGGCACTTGGTGACCATCAAGTAATAATGGCTTGTGGTCAGCAGTGACCCAGGCCAGAGCTGGAAACGTGACCCCTCACCTCAGGGTGAAAGGTCTCATATTCTGTCCCTGGTGACCCGCACACCGTCTCCTCTCTGTGTCCACAGGCTCTGAATTCAGCATGGCTGGGGAGACATTGCATGTGTGTCTCTCTGTTGCTGGTCTAGACCCACTCTGGGTGCAAACAGAGGAGAAAAGTGCTCCCTGTAAGCAGAGATCCACTGTGTGCATTGGCTTTCTCCTCCACAGGGTGAGGAGACTCATGCCAGGCACTGGTGGGCCGTACCCTTCCTTTCCAAGAGCAGCTACGTTGCCATGCTTCTGGTGCTCCCCTCTGCTGCCCTGTGTCCCTGCTTTGTCCCTTCCAGCCACTTTGTACAAGCAGAAATCTGGTTGTGGCCGTTGTGTGCAGCTGTCCTGGAGCTACGGGAGCTGCTGCAGGCAGCGGGTGAGCAGTGTGACCCTCAGAGCGCTGCTGCCTCAGCCTGTCTGTGCTCTGAGACCTCCCAAATGCACCTTCTTCCCCGTCTGCTCTTTCCCATCCCCTGTCAGAGAGCTTGTTCTGTGATGGCACCACAGTGGGCCACCAGCTGGGCAATGCCTCTCTCGGGGACAGTTGCCCTCTGCCATCAGAAGTAGCCACAGGGCTTGGGGCTGGGTTTGCCCCAGTAGAATTTTCCATTGCTGTTCCCCCTGCTTCAGTGACAGTTTTCCAGAGAAGCAGCCAGCAGAACTTGTGGTGATATTTTATTATGTACACAAACCAAACCAGAAACCATCAGAAACTAGGTAGAGAGCATTACCAGTTTCATTCTTTGCTTCTGTTTTTTAGAAAGGAGAACTGGAGTTTTCCAGAAACAGATAGGCACACGCGTACACACCAAATGCTCCTGAAAATTGATATATGGTAATCAGGTTTTTTCCTTAGATTTTAAAAAGAAATCCACCCTCTAGGGATGAAACACTATATCAAGCACCAGGGTTAACACCTGAGCTTACTGTAATCTTGACTTTTTGACTGAGTGAATAATGTAGTTCATATCACAGATAGGCCAAATATCCTCTTCACTGTCTCGACCTAAAGATGCAATTAGTGCATTTTCACGGGGGACACGATCCTGTTCACACCCCTGGCAGAGCAGAACTAATCCAGCTGTGCTGCACCCAGCTGGGGGCCGCAGGAGAGCATCAACAGACAGCAGAGCTGCAGAGATGAGACCCCACTTCTGTACCAGGCACAGGCAGCTGGGCCTCAATGGGATGTAGGGACCTTACAAGGTTTGGCAAGTTTACTTGACCAAATCCCTTGGGCGACTTAGAAGGAACAAAGGGAGACAAAAATAGATTGATGGGCTGTGTCAGGAGAATTGCAAGTGTCAAAAATATCTGTTGCTCAGGGCAGAGGAAGATGGAAGGGACAGGAAGAGGCCAGAGTTCAGGACTGGATTTATAAGGCTCCTTCTGGCACTGATAATATTACATTGTCATAGCTGCACGTGTGTTGCCAGAGTCAGGGTGACTCTTTATCCTCTGCTTCTCTTTTTTCTTAACGAGATTTTCTTAAAGGCTTTTTCAAAAGGCATCGCAAGGAGCATCGCTCAGCCAGAGCAGCCTGGAGACAAAGAACAGGGCTGCCTGCAGCAGGGAGCGAGGGCAGGGTGTGAGCAGGGAGTCCTGGGAGAGGTGCACGTCTCTAGGGAGCACAGCACCCTGCAAAGCACCTAAATTCGGTGTCTGTGCTGTGGGAGAGGGTCCCCTCACAGTGTTCAAGGGCGGGAGCACTAGAAGGGCATTAATGCAAATTACTGTTATTATCTTCTGCTGCGTAAGATAAAAGAGAGATGGAGCGTGTGATAAAAACACCGGACAGGCTGTGGTGTTTTTCCAAAAAAGCATTTCAGCTGGCGTCTCCGGGGCTTGAGCTCAGCGGGCATTAGAGGAGGACGTGGCCGGAGCAGGCACAGCCGCTCTGCCTGGGCGTGACCCGGCTCCGGCTGCTGCCACGGGGCCCGGCAGCCCCGCTTTGCAGCCCTCGCCCTGTGAGCTGGCCGGTCTCTGTGCCTGCTCTGCATCCACTCTCTTGTCGGAGCAGATTTTATCCCATGGTGTGCATTTGTTCTCTGGCAAGCTGGAAGCTACAATTTATTATTAAAATTGATTGGCTCCAGTGCAGGGAAAACGATCACAAGGAAACCCTATTACAGTTTTTCATTATCCCCATTATTTATTTTTAAGTGCTATTAATATTCCTGAGCCTGGACAAGGCAGAAGATGAGAGGTGGTATCCACCCCTGCTGCCCACAACCTGAGGCCTGGCAGCGCAAGGGCTCTTGGAACGATTGAGCATGTTGGAAAGTTTTTGCCCTCAATCTGCCCTGGCAAATGCTAATGGAAGTAGAGCTGAAAATACTTGCAAAACGGTAAAGCAGGCTTATTAGTATCATGGACTGGATAGGTTTTATTCTTTTCTCCCTAGTAACGAGCTCTTTTTGCTTCCCTCTGTGATGTCACTAGCATTAATTAAGAGGTCTTTGATACAACTGAAGTTGAGGAACAAGGTTGTAACTCTTGGGACATTTTCTATGGAAATAACTGTTCAGGAATACTACATTTCAGGAAATGAGCACAACTTCAGGAAGACAGTGTGTTTTGCAGGCTAGTTTCACAATAGATGGTTGCTTTTTTGTTTTTCCCTTCTGTTTCAGAGAACGCATGTAGTAGCTTGTGATCCAGCCCCAGAGACTCACATCGCTGGTTGAGCTGGCTTTGTAGCCACTGCTGCGGCTGCTGTTCGTGGTGGGCTGGGTCACACCGAAGCACTGCACAGCACTGACGTGGAGCTCGCCGTCTGTGCCGTTAGGATTTTGTGACAGATTCTGATCTGGACAGTGTCACGGTGGATGATGGGACTTGCAGTCTTTGGAAAAGGAAGGTGTAGAGCAGCACGAGCAGAAACGAAGCACTGGGCACGGCAAATGTTGTCTGCAGCTGGTTTGTCTTCTCTTCTGCCTGAGCCTGTTAGCAGGGGCAGTGGGAGCTGGAGGCTGAGGCTGTTACAAAGCCGAGCTCCTGCAGCTGCTTTCCCTGGAATTTCTGATTATCAAATGGTCAGACATACATAAAAGACTGAGATGCTGTTGGTATCCTCATTCTTAATATTTGTCCATAGATAACAGACTATTCTTGCAAAAGCATTTTTAACCCTTAATTTGGCGATGTTAACCTCCAGTGGGGATGCAGATTACTTCAGCAGGCACCAATCCCCACAGTGAATTCAGCAGTTTGGCTTCAGTAGGGGCTGGCATGCATGAGGAAATCTGGTTTTTAGCCCAGAAGCTCCACGGTGTTTTAGAGGTCAGGGTGTAACTTCAAAGGTTTTCAGATAAAAATACCTGTAGGAGATATGAGTTTGGCATCCCAGTCTATTTGATTGATGTGTGATTTCTTATGGAAGGGTATGTGGCTGGAATATACATTGTTAGGGAGCTTTTCAAAAGCCTCTCCTCAGAGGGGAGTGAGCCACCAGTGTCTTGGTCCCTGCCTGGGCCAGCAGAAGGAGCCTTCACAGCTCCTGGATCCTGATCTGTGCAGTTCCTATTTCTCAAGCACAAAAGGTGGATGACTATTTTGTACCTCCTTCGAGCAATGAAATGCTCGTGCCAGGGCTGGCTCTCAGTGGTAATAGATGCTGTAGGAAGGACCTTTGCAAAGTAATTTGCTGTTTTCATTCCAACAACCATGGCATAAGTGGAGATACTGCACAAAATTCTTCTTGTAATCAGTACTGATCTCCACAGAAGCCAGGACGAGACAGACACAGAGAGAGAACCTTCATATTGCCTTCAGAAACACATCTCTCAATCAGAGTTGAAGGACATTGTTAGAGAAAAAAGGGGAAGCAGGCAACTTCAGATACTTTTGAAAGTGAGACAGAGGAATCTGTTCTCCCAAGGAAGCTTTCATCCTAGCAAAATGCCAACAAGATGAGCCAGCAGACAGCCAAAGGCTGACAGGGGGATCTGGGAGCCTCCCTCACATCCCATCAGATCCTGCCTGGAAGGTGATCTGTGAGGCAGAGTTCAAATTGCAAGCACCCTGTAATAATGTAGAGTAAAATCACATTTTCAAAGGGAAGGAAGCGATGATAGATGAAATAAAGTGCAATTCTATAAAGAAGATTTACTATACCATTGTTTTTCATGACAAAACATGTTTTATTTTGTGCAGAACACATCTGGCCTGTAAGACTGTAGTAGCACCCTGGTTTCTCACAGTTCCTTATTTCTCAGTCAACAAAAAGCTACAGAAATGGATTGAAAGCAACTAATAATGGTAAAATGTGGTCAAGGTTGACTTTAGAGTTCACTGAATTTCCACTCTGCCTCCTAGAGGTATTAAATTGTTAAATTCTCAGCACTAATGGGTGGTATCAAAATGTAAGCTCTCAGAAATAGCATTTGCTGAGTTTTAACAGACAACACAGGTATTTTCTAACTTTTATTCCTTATACTTGTAATAGTTCATAATGAGTTAGAAAATTAAATGTCCCACATCCTCTCCAGGTTTGGAAGCTGACATGAGCAGTCCTTTTCCCTAGTTTGCCCTGTACTGTGTTCGCATACACTCCCCTGCCAGCCCTCTCTAACTGTCCTCCCCTTTCTTGCAGCGTGCAAGAGGAAAGAACAAGAGCACGGGAAGGATAGAGGGAATACACCCAAAAAGCCTCGGCTGGTCTTCACCGACGTCCAGCGTCGAACTCTACATGCAATATTCAAGGAAAATAAGCGTCCGTCCAAAGAGTTACAAATCACCATTTCCCAGCAGCTCGGGTTGGAGCTGAGCACCGTCAGCAACTTTTTCATGAATGCACGGAGGAGGAGTCTGGATAAGTGGCAAGACGAGGGCAGCTCCAATTCAGGCAACTCATCTTCTTCATCAAGCACTTGTACCAAAGCATGAAGGAATAACCACGAACTAAAACCTCGGTGGAAAAGCTTTAAAAATAAATAAATAAATAAATAAAGACAGACCAGGACCTCAAAATAGCAGGTTTATACTTAGAACTATTTGAAAAAAATATTTATAAGTCCAAAGAAACCAAAGACTTATTTCACCTGCATTATGACTTTGTTCTAAGACACACACTTTAGTAGGATGACGACTTGCAAAAAACAGAGAGGAAGAAGAAAGCGAGATGGAGGGAACAAAACGGAGAGCAAAGAGAAGAGGAGCAGACCACTGGTCTTACACCTTTGCCCATCATCATCTTCACCGTACTTGGCTGTTTAGTGGTTTGGAGCATAGTGATTTCCTGTCATTGAACAGACATCCCTTTGGATACAGCTCTTCATGTCCACAGCAATTGCCATGAAGGTGTTCAGTGTATCCGTACTGCGTACACGCCAGTGGGTAGGGACTTAGGGCTGGTCTCCAGAGAGGGCTGTGCCATGGCACAGCTGGCAAAGCGTGGAGTCGTCTGAATTCCTTGGAACGGTAGTGTGATTTTTGCTGTTTCACAGTTTGAACTTAACTGGTGCAATGCCTGGAAACAAGTTCAAACTAGGCAAAGAAATTTTGAATGGTACCTAAACCAGTGCATTCTCTTTGTTTGTTAAGGAATGTTCAGATTTAAAAAAGGAAAACTATTCCATCCATAAAAAATCGACTAGCTACCAAAGAACACATTTAATAATTATATTGCAGGTATTTTATTGCAATGATTTTAATATTCCAAAGCTATTTTTACACAAATGCTATGTAGAGTTATAGGTATAAACTAATCTAACTGTATAACACATAAAACTTGTATCCAAGACTGTTATTTGCAATTAGTAAAACCACATTATCGTTTCTTTCCGTGATTGGCAAGAAAGAATGTCACCCGAGGAGATCCCAGCCCCTGGCAGAGCACGGGAACCGAGAGCGGGATGCTGCTGCCACTGACCTCAGTGAGCCCTTTCCTCACTGACTTCAGCGGGAGCACAGAAGGAGCCACGTGTTAGAGCCGAGGGTGGCACCGTGTGGCACCGTGTGACACTGTGTGACACTCTGTGGCACCGTGTGGCACTGTGTGACACTCTGTGGCACCGTGTGACACCGTGTGACACTGTGTGACACTGTGTGACACTGTGTGACACCGTGTGACACTCTGTGACACCGTGTGGCACTGTGTGACACCGTGTGACTCTGTGGCACCGTGTGGCACTGTGTGACGCTGTGACACCGTGTGGCACCGTGTGACACTGTGACACTCTGTGACACTCTGTGGCACCGTGTGGCACTGTGTGACGCTGTGACACCGTGTGGCACCGTGCGGCACCGTGTGACCCCGTCCCCAGGCGCTGTCCCGGGCCGCAGCCCGGAGCAGCCTGGGCGCGGTGTTTCGGCGTGGCTCAGCTCTGCCATCTAGCCTGCGAGCAGGAGACCGGAGGCACTCAGGGTGCAAAGTGAAACGAGCTGAGGGATGCAAAACCACAGGGCTCAGCGTCTGATCAATACTCATTGACATTAGTGAGCTTTTTTTTACCTATCGACCTTACCAGGCAAAGGAATAGTAATCGCTTTGAAGGCTCGTGGTCTTTTCCTCTTGAGAACAGCGGTCCAGCATCAGCTCCCTCGGTGGGAGGAGCTCCAAGAGGAGCTCCCGCAGTGCTTTTGGAAGGGGGAATTGCTATCCCTCTGAGGGCAAGAGCAAAATTCCCATGGCACCGAGTTACAGCCTGATGTTTTGTGGCTTTGTATCTGGGTGTAGCAGGCTGAGCTTTTGTCCCACGCATTCTTTCTTGCTCATCTATTAGTCAGGATAATGCATGAAATAGTTTAAAGTTTGTAGCTGAAAAGCTTTTAATGCTCTGTTGCTAACAGACCCATAGGAGAGAAATCATCCCATTCCTACTCTGATAAAACTAAAGAGAAAAGCGTGCAACATCTGCATATTAAATTTTAGTGTAAGGGGAAAATAGACTTTAAAACCATACATGTGCCTGTTAGGTTTCTAACTGGTATTTCAAATTACTGTAGTAATTATGCTAGGTATATTAAATTCCAAAATAACCAAATATGCAGGTATAGGCCCAATGTGAGGACTAGAAATAGGTAATCTTACTTACAACCGTTTTGGTTTTAAGGGAGAAAAAAAAAAAAGAAAAAGGAAAATTCAAGGTAAACTAGAATCCAAACACTATAAACAGTAGCAGATACTGGTTTGGGGGATGAAGCCCACTCAAAATACCAGTGACATCAAAGTAGAGCAACTTTTGTAGCACCAGTTATTTCCCAAGAGGACAGAGTCCAGTCAAAGGTTCAGGGTATACAGTTTATTTCCACTCAGTGTTTAGAATACAGATGACATATCTCTTTATTAAAATAAAGTGAAATAAACCCAATATTTTTGGCACAGAATATTTCTCCGTATTTCAGTATGTTAAACCCACTTTAAGGCTGACAAAGCAATTATCTATGAAAATGGAATCTAATCTGGAAGTTTTTTGAGTCTCTAGCTTACCTTAAATTTTAGCAAGCTTTCTTTTGAAGTGTTCCATCCCCACGGAGACATGATTGACATGGGAACATTAATAAGCTCACATATAAAGTACCTTATGAGTGCAGTCTCATTAGTGTAAGGTTAATAAAGGACAGTGATAACTAACCGTTTAGTTTTTTCCAGCAAAACACTGCTTTGTAATGTACCTATAGTTTAGAGAATAAAGCCTTATTTATTTAAAACTTGAGAATTTAAAAGTGCAGGGAAATTCAAAGTACATTGCCGCATTTTTAGTATTTCCATTGTATTGTCTTTATAGACTACTTGCTGAAACCAAAGAGAACTTTCATACCAGCATTAAATTTGCACCCAATATGCAATTTCAGGATCTGTGATACTCACACATGCAAGCCCCCAAACAGGACAGTGTATATGTACATGCACACACGTTTTTATGGGGTGTATGTACGTATACATGTGCACGCACATGTCCACACACACTCAAACTGATGCACAAGTTATAGATTTTAAGTGTTTTGGGTTTTTTACATGTCTGTTTAAGTATATATAAACCTTTTGGTTTTCTCTAAGCCATTAGGAACAAACCACTCTTCCCATAAGCAATATGGCCTCGTACTCTGAGTAGGCAAACAACACAATTTCCTTTAATTGCTTACAAAACATGAAGCAAATAAGTCTGGAACTGCTCAGTCTACCTGGAAAGCTGTGTTACCTCTGAGCAGACTGCCCGGCCACACCGACTGAAGCATGGACAGGTTACCTGGTGCTCCCTCGCTCTGACTGGTGCCATTACTCACCAGGGCACCCGTGAAGGGGAGTTTCTTCTAATGCTGCATTTAACATTACCCAGGAAACCCGTGTCCGTCTGTTAGTGTTAGTCTTTCAGTTCATTTCATTCCTGACAAAATGGAAATCAGTTTCAAATTTGACAAGAGGATCTAAAACTCTGCCAGGAAGGATTAGGAGAGGGAGCAGAACCTGAAACAGTTTGGGAGCATCAGGAGTTGGGGCTTCAGTTAAAGGTGACTCCACGGGCAAGAGGGCATTAGGAACACGCATTCAGCTAACAGGCTGCATCCAAACCTGACCGCAGTGACCCACAGGGGGAGGCTGGCCAAGAGGTGAACTGTCCGCATCCATCCCCATTGTAAATGGCATCATTAGATTTCTAGGAAAAAAAGAACAAAACAAACAAAAAAAAAATCCCCCTTCAGACCGCCCCACCGCGCTCCGTTAGCCCCGCGCGGCTCCCCGGGGCCGCAGCCTCCTCTCCTTACTCAGGTAAAGCAAACCCCGCCCGAGCGAGCCGCCGGCAGCGGGGCTTTCGCCTGGGAAGTTGCTCCTGCGCGCCCCACGCCAGCAGCGAATTCCCGAGCAGCCGTGGCCGGGGGGGCCTGGCACGAGAGCAGCCCCAGGGCTGCCCGCGGGCACCGCTCTTCTCCTGGGCTCTCAGGGTAAGGCGGTGGTGGGCGCTGGCCCGGGGGCTGCTGCTGCTGCCAGGAGGGCTCGGAAACACTGCTGAGCTTATACCAAAGAGTCTTAGGACACCTCTCCTCACCTGAGTTGTAAACAAGACATTTTTACCCCAAAAAACGTTCCTTCTTTCTACTACTCTTCCTCCTATCCTCCTCCTCTTCCTCCTCCTTTGTACATAGGGATGAAAACTATGCATTTAGCAAACAAAGAGAAAGCACTTACCCTTTTCTATCTCACTGCGTTTGGGTGCATTCAAAGGCCCAGGGGCTACTTTTGAGACTTTGCTTAGCCTCCTGGTTTATTATTGTGGTGTGGTTAGCTTTACAATACATTTGGTAACTATTTGCTAAAGACAAAGAAGCAAAAGGTAAGGAATAGCTACTTCCACGTGTTAAAAAAAAAGAAAAAAAAGAAAAAAAAAGTGTGTAAAGATCTACTATTTATAGTGTGAACCAAAGACGCTACCTCACTCGATTTCCATTGGTGATTTTAATCACATTGATGATACCAAAGAATACCAAAGATTTTTCATGCACGGCCTTGGTCTGGAAAGGGAACTCATCCTCCTTGTTACTCCCATCCCCCCGACCCCCTTCCTCACCTTCACTCAGTGCGTAACCTTGTCTTCATTCTTAGTGGTAATGCTGATAACCTTACGAATACTTCTCTTGCTACAACTGCTACTACTGACGATGATAAGGATAATAATAATAATAATAATATTAATAATAAAGCTCTAGGCAAACATGTTGCAAACTTTGTAAACTCATAGGACGAGTGCCTTGCTTGAACCAAAGTGTTAAACCGCTGTTGACCTCTTTATCTCTCACCTTATACTCTTTGAATACCTCAGCCTGTTAGAAAGGCCACTAATGAAAAAAAGGAATAATTCTTCACCGTGGTGCTTTTTGCCGTGCAACCATGCAATGAAACTTTCTTTGATACCAAAGGAAAATGTTTTTTTCCACTTTCTTGCTGACAAACCAAAGGTTCCCTCTTCTTTCCCCCAAAGCAGCTTGAGTCCCTCAGCCCAGACAGGCCGTGCATCGCTTTTACCAATTCCTCCAAATACCTCATAGTAATAAATCTTTAGGGTTATGTTGTATAGAGAGTCTATGTGATAAGGCAGAACTTACTAGTTTGATAATTGTTAAGGTTACTTAAAAAAAGCTTTATAATTCTTATTTATTTTGTAGGGGTTGTTTTGTTTGTATATTCCTTTTATATTGTTTGGTTTGGGTTTGGGTTTCTTCTTTTTTCCTCTTTTTTGGCAGAACTTCTCTGTTATACTCAAGGAAGATCTTATTCCTGGGAATGTTTCAAAGTGGGTAAAGATCGCTGTTTGCAATGAATGCAAGAAAGGGAAACATGGCTTCAATTACTTTTGTTCCAGCTAGGATGCTTTGTGTTTGCTAGTCGATGTTCTTTTCACAGGGTAAAAAAAAAGTATTCTCTGCTGTGATAAATGGTTCCTATTTTTTCTCTATAATGTGCTGTGACTTTTAATTTAATTACATTTTGTATACGCTTATTTAATCACTGCTTTAATTTATGACTATGTAGTTTAAAAAAAAAAATTGTATATAGTAGATTCAAAAATGGCCAAAGCTTTATGTTACAATCTTTTCATTCTTGATGCTGAGATGAACTGAAGGAGAGTGCTTCTCTTGACTGCAGGGTGTATCTTCAGCCTTGTCTTGGCATGCACTTCCACCCGTGTTACAAACACTGCCAGGTTACCCCCCCAGGCCTCCCTTCCCCCCAACTTGTACATGCCAAAATGAGTGTTTCAAGGTAGTACTTTTGTCACTTAGAAAGCAGAAAGGCATTATTAGCGTGTTTTTTCTTTAATTTATTTGTCTTTTTCTAGAAAGATTGCTTTGTGGGTGAGACCCGCACATCCAAAGAATTTAAAAGTCGTTTAATGTTTAAAAGCACTGGCATTTGTGAGAGATTTTGCTGAGTTTTTATTTTCCTTCGCCATTCGCACGGGTAGCGCAAGCGAGCAGCAGGCGCGGGCCTCGGGAGAAAAGCTGACTTGAATCTGGAAACCGTGCTCACGGAACGGCCTCTGCGGCGGGCGAGGGGCAGCGCGGGCGAGGGGAGCCCCAGGTCACCTTCCCCCCCCGGGGCCTGCAGGCAGGGACGGGATGGGGTCCCTGGGGCGCAGCGGGGTCCCCGGGGAAGCCGCAGCCTCTCCCTGCGGGCTCGGGGGCCGCAGCAGCCCCGCGGAGCCCCGGCTGCGGGCGGGTGCGGAGGGACCTGTGCTGGCTCCCTGCGAGGGGCACAGAGCCTGCCCGGGCTCCCGGGGGGACAGGGCAGTTTGGAGTTGAAAAGCAAAAAAAAAAAAAAGAAACAGTAAGGACAATGATACTTCTGCAAAGCTGGTGATGGCATCATGGCACAGAGAATAGGATGCCACTCACTCGTGTTTTATTTTGCATAAAGGCTAGATTCTGGTTCAACTAAATGTTGTGTACTGACGCGGTTTGTGATGGCTGTAAATATTTCCTTTCCCGTGCGGTAGCTGAGCCCCAGGTGTACCTTGTTTTCCTTTGAAGGGATAGTGAAGGGGTTGAGGGAGGGAAGGACAAGGGCAGGGCCTGAGCTTTTGGTCAGAAGTTACACTTCCTAGGTCCATTTTTATACTTCAAGT
>VXAD01003130.1:14763-35035 GCA_013399195.1 Dicrurus megarhynchus
AAAAAAAAAAAAGAAACAGTAAGGACAATGATACTTCTGCAAAGCTGGTGATGGCATCATGGCACAGAGAATAGGATGCCACTCACTCGTGTTTTATTTTGCATAAAGACTAGATTCTGGTTCAACTAAATGTTGTGTACTGACGCGGTTTGTGATGGCTGTAAATATTTCCTTTCCCGTGCGGTAGCTGAGCCCCAGGTGTACCTTGTTTTCCTTTGAAGGGATAGTGAAGGGGTTGAGGGAGGGAAGGACAAGGGCAGGGCCTGAGCTTTTGGTCAGAAGTTACACTTCCTAGGTCCATTTTTATACTTCAAGTATTGAAATGGGGCAATAAAGACGCTCTGAATGAAGGATCATTAAATGATCTGTCGGCGGGCATTGGCTCAGGGTCTGCTTTCAATCCAGGAGCTAATGCCGTGCAATGAGTTCTGCTTCACGTGGAGGGGGAGGCAATGTCAGCCTGTGAATCAGCATGAGCCATGGAGCACTGGACAAACTGTGCTCGGGGAGCCGCGCTTTCCTGTCCTGTTCCGGCAGTTTGGTTTCTCGCGGAATGTTCTGCATTTACTGCACTTGCCGCATCCTCTCCGTGGGGCCGCCTTGGTGCCGCGGCCCGGCCCGAGCGGCGGGGAGCGCACGGAGCGGCCCCGNAAGATTTTGCTAAAGCCCTTTGCTGCCATCTTTAGTTCGCCCATTAGGAAGCAGCAGTAGTTTATGCGTTGCATCTGCATTTCAGACTAAGTGATTATTGTACCTAATTACGGTTGATTGCTGATATTTCCTCACTCTCTCTTAGTCAAGCGCTTCTTCTGTATTTTTGTGTGTAGCGATGACGAGTGCAGTGCGCTAGGCATTGCCCTGGGTTGGGTATGAGTATCTCCTGTACTGCGTTAAGATTTCCTTAAGTTACTTTTTTTAAGCTTTGCTACTGTTCTCACTTTATGCCGTGCAATATCATCTGCTGTGTTTGCTAAGCAAAAAAAAAAAAAAAAAAAAAAAGAAAAAAAAAGAGAAAAAGTAAAAAAAAAAAGAAAAAAGCAAGTGATGATGTCATCATGCTTTTCAGTGTTACAATGTTTCAGCGTTACAATGTTTCAGCGTTTATGTAGTCACAAAAATGTAGTAAATAAAAGGTTGGATTTTCCAGCACTTTAAATTTAGACATTTCTTGCCTTCTTTTGTTTCTCCGTGTGCAGCCACAAGGCCCTGGGCTGAGCCCAGGGGAGCAGGTGAGCCCCATGGGCAGCCCCAGCTCTCCCGTGGGAGGGGCGGCTTCGGTGGAGCCCTGGGAGGGACATCCACAGGGTGGGGGGAGAGGGGGGACACACGAAAGGGCACCTCAGGCTTCCCAGCACTGTGTCTTCTTCCCTCCATCTACACAGGTGTGCAGCTCCTGCCCTCAGCAAGCCCTCCCCATCCCATCCCATCCCGTCCCATCCCATTCCCGGCCCCAGGAAGACGAGGGCCAAGTGTCTGAGAGGCGAGTGTGCCTCATACCAGATTCATTTCTCTAATTGAGGGAAAAAACGTTAAGAAAATAAGTGAAGCAAATAATCTTGGTTTCCTTTATATCATCTAAGGGTATGGATGGCACCAAACTAATCCACAGAGGTGTTTCCTTTTGTGTGATGGAGTCCACCCCAGGCCTGCAGGATCAATATTTAATTGTTTAAAGGGATATTGTATTCCTTTCCTGTCACTGTTGTTAATGCCTTCGCTCTCTGTAATCCCACGGGGTCTTTTGCTGGGGATCTGATCAGAAAGATTACCCATCACTCAGGAGTGGTGGGAGGAGAGTCCCAGCCATAAAAGATTCAGGAATGCATTGAACCGTTTTCTCTCTATCTCCTAATGAAGTGATGAAGCGTGTGCCACAAAATTTAACAGGGTTTTGTGGCAAATCAGGTTGCACTGCTGAGAGGAGGATTAAACCTTCATCGTTGTCCCATAAATCATGGCATCAGCTACATTTATTCTGATGGATGGTCTGGACTCTGCTGACAATATTTTATCTCTGGAAGCGCCTGCAGCCTGTGCCCTGATGTGCAATTTCTTTTTACTGCTAAGCTGACAGAGGCAACGAGCGCGTCCCTTCAGAGGCCTCCCCCTGGGCTTGGTATCCCAAGACTGTGTCAGAAACCAAAGCATCACCAGGAACTCTGTCCAGGGCAAGTAGAAAGCAAAGGGAGACAGGAAGGCAGAAATGTCCTCCATCCCCAGAAGAGTGCCTCTGGGATGTGCTCATCTGCAGCCTCCTACCCGCCAGGCCTGCGAGGACTCAGCGCTGACTCAGGTCGGGATCTCCATGGGATGGTGCTGGCCAGGGCCAGGGCAAGGTGAGGGTTCCAGATGTGTTCAGATAAAATATAATCTGGAAAATAATCCAGAGATGCCACAAGGGTTGAAGCACGTCAGGCAGACACGGTGAATGTTTCCCAGGTTCTCATCCCATGGGCCAGGGGACAACAGTGGGCGGCATGTGGGCAGAGCCTGTCACAGCCACAGCAGGTCCCCTTGCTGTGACCTCTATCCACTCCTCCTGCCCCTTATTTCCTTCTCAGGTGAGTCTTTTTGGTCACTAATGTCCACTAATGCACCCATCCCACACAGTGGCTCACTGCCCCATGT
Source organism: Dicrurus megarhynchus (assembly GCA_013399195.1). NCBI lineage: Eukaryota > Metazoa > Chordata > Aves > Passeriformes > Dicruridae > Dicrurus > Dicrurus megarhynchus. The sequence continues at coordinate 17,392 of VXAD01003130.1, forward strand.
CCTTGGGCACCCCTGGCCACCCAGGCCATGCTGCAGGGACAGGCCAGGGTGCCCAGGAGCCTGCACAGCTTCCCAGTTACTTCATCAAACCAGAACTTTATGTTTATACTGGAGCTGTGTTTAACTCTGGTGTGTGCACCATTTGTGTCAGCATGCTCAGGGGAGCTAGCTGGGCTCATCACAGCAACCCACAGCCCAAACACCAAAACGAGCTTCACAAACTTTATTTTCTGAGCACTGGCAGAATGCAAGGTGAGCAGAGCAGTGCAAACCATCTCCCCAGGATAGGGAGAGGAGCTGCTCTTGCCCCAGGTGCACCTAGACCCTTTCAGGGACGGGGACAGCAGCGGCAGCTGGATGCTGCCTTGGGCCAGCCCGTGGCATGAGGGTGGTGTGAGGGTGGCCTTGGTGGCAGCAGGGGCAGCACCGCTGATGCAGCAGCTGCAGCCTGTTCACACAGGGCTAACCCAGGGCAATAAAGGCTGCCTGAGCTGGACGCTGCTTCCCAGCCAGAGGAGGGAGATCTGGTGTGTTTGGGGGGGAACCTGGGCTGCTTTGTGCTCAGGTTTGAGCTCTTTGGGGTTTTGTGTTTGTGTGGGGGGAGGAGGTGGGTCATGGCTCGGGTGCCCTGTGTGGGGCGGGGCAGTGCTGCTGTCAGTGTTATAAATTAGCAATAAGTGCTAAAAGCCTGCAGCAGGGCTGGGGAGGGGAGGGGAGGGGGGTAATGAGGCAGGGGACAGAGCTGGAGGGACCTGCTGCTGCTGGGGCCTGCAGCTGGGACTGGGGCAGGGAGGGGTGGCTGTGCTGGGGCTGCCTGAAGACTGGGACAGTACCTGGACAAGCCCTGAGCAATTTTTTTCCTTTTAGGGTGCTGCTGGGGGAGAGGAGGCTGCACAGCACCCAGCCCCTGTGCTGGGGCAGGGGACCATTATTCTCCCTGGTGACAATCCCTGTTGGGATGGAGATGGCATTATCACACCCATGCATCTAGGAGCCAGTGCAGTTATTTATGTACAGGAAAAAGCCCTTTGTGGAAAATGGTCTATTCATCAAGCAAAATAATTTCCTGCCCGAGGGAGGTGCCCAGAATTTGAGTCTCAGTTATGCTTTTGGTACTAATTATTGCTTAAGGTTAAAGATAATTGGGAGGGAGAATTAATCCCTGTTATTGGCTTCGTTAGGAAGAAGTACTGCAATGCAAAGTGTAAGCACCTGGTGTAGATGAATCCACTGTGGCCGCTAATACAGAAACCACACACTGCTCAGAGTATCAGCTGAAAGTGGCTGGCAGTGGAGAGAGCACCAAGGAGTGCCAACCCCACATGCCTACACAGTCTGTGGGCTCTGCCCTGGGCACCCAGGTGTCCCCTGTGTCACAGAAGTTAACCCTTGGCTTGACTGCCGGTGGCCACGCTTTTGTTTTGGTAGCCTCATGAAGAACACACAACCCCAGACTTAACTGTCCCAGGGCAACACTGCTCAGCCAAGGTCTGTCCCCACGGGTGGGAGGGGCTGCTAGAAGGAGCTGCTGTCGTGTGTCAGACAGGGTTCACAAGCCCTTCCCCTGGTAGGGGTGAGAAGGTTTTTCACTGTGAGAAAAAAGCTGGTGGCCAGGCTACACCCCCCTGTGCACCTGGTGAAAAGTTTATGCCTCGGGTGTCAGCTGCAGCTCGGGCTCTTGGCAGGCTGTTTGCTGTCCCCAGGAGCAGGTGCTGGAGCTTTTGTCCTGCTGGACGAGCAGGGTGCTTTGAACAGGACCCTTAGCAGGTGCCTGGCACAAAGCCCCGTGTTCCAGCACAGCGGGACTCTCGCCTGCCGTGCTCGGGGGAGAGGCAGCAAAGCTTCTCACTTGAGCTGTGCTTGGTGGAGGATGCTTCCAAAACCTGCCAGAGGTGTGAGGGTGCTGTGAGGCAAATGGAAGATGCGTGGCCGTGGCAGGAGGATGTGTGAGACCCCTGCCCTGCAGCAGTGAGGCTCCTGCAAGGGGCTGCCAGCAGGCAGGGAGCAGTGGCCTCTTCCTGGCAGCGTGTGCTGCCCGGGGTGCCTTAGCTGCAGAGGCCACTGTGCTCATCACAAATGTCCCTGGTGATGCGGGGACAAGGCGAGTGAATTACTCAAATTACTTGAATCTTCCCAGTGGTGCACGGAGATTCAATCTCGGCCCGGCATTAAATCAAGTCGGTGACACAGATCAAAGGATACTGCTTTAATCACCTCGTTAGGCCACAGACATCATTAGTTACTCATTATGATGTGTTGATGCCGGCATTCTCTGTAACACAGTTATGTACACTCGCTATCAGACATTTTTCTCATCAAACGGGATGTCAATACTTTAACATCTTAATGAGTTACAGTCAATATCCATTGCAATAAAGCTCGTGTTTTCTCATGATTTCATCTACCCTTAGGGTTTTGATTAAAATGGCCGCTTTTTCCAGGTAATTGATTGAGGAATTAGGGAAATTCCATGTAGGAGCAAGCACATGCTGCTATGCAGGCTCTGAAAACCTTCAGTTGTCTCCAAGTGCTTCAGATACTACAGGGGAGGCTGCAATTTTCGTATGGATTTTGGATACAGTCGCTTAATTCTTCTTTCCCAATCACTTGTAAAACAGGTTTAGTATCAAATAAAGTAATTAAAACATCTAACAGAGTATTGGAAATATGTTCCAAGCAAATCATTGGTTTGCAAAGGTCTAAGAATGAGAACAAGTGCTGCTGTCAGGTGAGCACCAGCTTGGATGAACACGCACAATAGGGAGGTTTTCTGATTTACTGCACTGGCAAAACATTAAATCATTTTCAGGAACACAAAAACAGGCAGAACAGGCTGCAGTGTTTTTCCAGGCTCAGGTTGAGCAAGTGTAAGTTTGCAGAAGTCCCCAGTTGTTCAAATTAGGGGCGGGGAATCGTCTCTTTCAGCAAAGCAGATTTCTTGCCAGTGTAGTGGGAGGGTGAAGTGTTGAGGCTGACCAGCTTCTAGTTCCATCTGAGAAAAATGTTCGTGCACCACCGACAAAAGGAAACTAAAGTGAGAAGGAAGGTGATGCAGCAGCACCCAGCCTGCAGAACTGACTGAGTGTGCCCTGGCTGTCTCCTACCCGCACCCGGGGCTGTGCTGCTGAGGCTGGGGATCCCTGCTCTGCCCACAGGGAGCCCTCCTGCTCACTGCAGCCCTTTCGCTTCCACCCATCCTGACAAATCCTGGCTCCATTTAGACAGATTACTAAAATACAAATAACTTCAGTAATTCCCCTTTAAACAAACCTCCATGAAATTTGACACTTCTAATGACAGATCTAGGGCTGCAGTTTGGGACTGTGAAGCCACATTCAAACTGTCTTTCATTTTAAAAACATCTTTTATACAGGAAAAGACAGCAGAGGTTTCCTGGATCTAATTTAAATCCTGAATTGGACATTTTTTTACTCTTTATGGTAGTGAAAGACTATGTGGTTGCTGGATTTGCAGGAATAAGAGAAAATTTGTCATATTCTTAGCAGTCACTGAAAATAGCAAGTGAGCCGTTGTGATTTGCCTTGGAAAACACCAGCCACTCCCACTGCTGAGCTCAGGGAAGGGCCAGCTCCCAGCTCAGTCTGGCCATGCCGGGAGTGCACAGACACCTGGGGTGCTCTGCTGGGCTCCAATTCAGATATGGAACCTTTGCAATGAGTTTACATCCCTAATGGTGACCAAATACTCTATTTATAGGGGTTTCAAAGACTGTAAAGTGCAAGCCTGGCTGAAGAGCCTGGCTGACCCCAGCCCCTGATCTGTTCCCAAACCTGTCCTGCTCCATTGAAGTCCTTTTCAGATGCTCAAAGGAGCAATTTGCCTTCAGATTTATGTGACTGCCTGCTCCCAGTTTTATCAGAAGTGTCACAAAAGCTACCCTTTCCCTAAAGCCTCACTGGCTAGAGGGAGACAAATGAGAACTGCAACTTTCACTTGGGATGATGCTTTGAACTGTGAAAGTCAGGAAAAATGCCATGGTGGTGATCCTTAAAAAGTTCAGAACCAGAGGGCACATAAGGCGTGCCAAATTCTATCAGCTGCAATTCTTTTTGGCTGTAAATCAATGCAGTGATATTTGAGAGTTTATTGAATGATATTAACATTTGGGGTTAATAATAGTTTTCTCAGGTTGATGGAGGTTTCCATGATCCTCTGGAGGGAGAAATTAGTGGCCAGAGCAAGGTTGACTGTGGCCCATCAGTCTTTCAACTAATTTTAGTGGGCTTTGCATCAACTGGGTGTTGGCAGCATTTTAGTGTCACTCACTTCTGAAGGAGGCCTACCCGGGGTAATTAGCTCATTCACCTCTAACAGAAATTATATGTTCCTTATCTCTTTAATTAGAGTGTATATAATGTTAGTAATGATGTATTATCTATATATTAATTTAAAAGGGTTGTTTTGATGTCAGGCTTGCTTATGTGGGGTCATCGGTATGGGGATATGCATTAAAACCAGATTTTAAATCCCTGAAGGGTTACACAGCCCTGCTTTTCCAAGGCACTTGACCTTAGAAGTGCTTGAGATTGCTCCTTTCTCATGTTTCTCTAATTTTTTTACATTGTGCCTCACTTGGCAAACACTAAATTGCAGGAAGTCATGTGCAATAGGGACAGAACCAAGTCCACTTCATTTGGCTCTTAGTGTGGTCAGGGGCATGATGAGGAAGAGAGTGACAGCACCTGAAATGAATACCCAGCTGTAAACTCTGCATCTCCACCATCCCACCAGGCTCCTGCAATTAGCCATTAGACCCTTTAGGGAAGTGAGAACAGACAGAGCATGTCTGGTGCTCGGGTGCAGGTTTGCTGCCAGTTTTTGAAGGATTCAGCCCAAAGTGCTGTGTGACTGGGTACAGAGTGGGTACGTTGCTCCCCAGGGAGATGCCCCAGGCCCTCCAGCTGAGTGCCAGCCCCATGTAGAACCTAAGGTCTTGTTTGTCCCCTCAGCAGCCGAACTGGAGATGGAAAGGCACATCTGTCTGATCAGAGGTAAGGCACACCTGGGAAAAGCAGGACTGAAGAGACACCAAAGGGTAGGTTTGAGACACAATGGTCTCCTAGGGTGCCATGTCCCAGGAGTCATCCAGGCTCAGGCAACAACACACCAGGTAGGTGGGACTTGAAAGATGTGATCTGAATTTTAGGAAAAGCAGCAGATGACAAAAAAGCTCTTGTTACAGAATGAGTGATGGGGAACCCTTGGTGTTTTCCCAGCTGCAGTCTGAATTGGCAGTGTGGTTGTAGCATTTTTCTTAGGCACTATTCCAGCAAAACACTTGAGTATGTGCTTAATTAAATCATGTGAGAAGTTTAAGGGGCTGGAAAGCATGCAGCTAAATCCTTTGCTGGGGACTTAATATTAATGCCTCAGTTTCCCTTCTCTGCCATAGAAAAGAAATATTTACTTCCCATACAGAGTGCTGACAAGCTTAATTCAATCTTCCTTGTAAAGTGCCTGGAGGGCTTTAGGGAAAAGGTGCTATAAAAATCAGAATATTATTCTACACTCCCTAGCAAGACAGCACTTAGCTTTATATATTATCCTACTGGTGATGCATCTCCCTCTGGCTGACAGCAGGATCAATTAATGTACATAAACCAAGAGAGCCTGTTTAGGAGACTTGTGGTCCATGTAATCTGCTAACACCTGATGACAAATCCAAACTTGAAAAGGTGGAAAAGTCAGAGGTTTTAAGGCATTTTAGTGCAAAAGCAGACAGTGGAAGACTCTGAAGACTGTGTGTGTCTTCAGAGCAGCAACAGGAAAAGGGCTCTTTCTCCAGTAATCTATTTTTTATGGCCTTTGCTACTCCCTTTTCAGTTTTTCTAATCTTTGGTAAGTTAGCAAACTGTATTCTTACACTGCTCTCTTATTCCAAATTTTCTTCCTTAGATTGAGAAGAATCTGGATGTGACCTCAGAGGCAGCCTGAGTTAAGTGAAGACGAGGGAGCTGCTGCCAAGGAGAGGCCATCAAGTGCAGCCAGCATGGGAGAGGTTAGGGCAGGGTGGAGTTTTTTTTTAAACCTTCTAATTGTGCTTCTGCATTTAAACATGTTGAAAGTACTGCTCAGGGCAGAGTATTGCAAGCAACACACATTTTCCTTAAGGTTCACTGATTTCAGCACAGCTAACACAGGTATTGCTGATATTTTTAACCTCTGTCTTTTCATGCATTGAAATACAAGTGTACTGTAATATCTGGAAAAACAGATACCCAAAGTGAGTGAGGAAGTGCTGCTTCAAACTATCTCCCAGATAAAATGCAAATGACTGAAAATATGAAGCTCTTCACAGGTAGTTGCTGTGAATGCTCATTTCCTGTCTATAGTTCTGAACGTTGTGTTCTGACTAAACTTAATGTCTTTTCCTATTTTTGTCTTCTTTCAATGACAATACTTAAACTACCACATAGTAAACATTAAGAATCATAGCTACTCCTTTGGTATTTTTGTGTTTACCGTTTATTTATTTAATAAAATTATTACAATGAAAATTAGTTTTAACAAATCTCTAAAGTACATGAAAATGTAATAATAGCAATTCATGAATGAGTGATTTTTTTTAATTGGTTAATTTTTTAAAATATGACCGTTGGCAACTCCTTTCTTTCTTTGTGTGTTTGTGCCCTGCCTTTCCAGGATACAGCCTCTTCATGGAAATAATATTTCCTCGTGTATGTCTGCTGCACTTGGCACACAATGGAGTCTCATTATTCAACAGAGACTCTATGTGCCATGAAAAATAAATAATTAAACTCCAGCTATTTCAGTAGGTAAACACTGCCTTTCTCACCCCTGTGCATAAAGCAGCCAGTGTTCCACACCTGGCAGAGCTCTCTGAGAGTTCAGCCTCCTCGAAGTCCTCTGGCGTGAAAGCCTAAGGTGCTGACACAGAGTGTGTCCCCTGGGGCTGTCCTGGGGCACAGGGGGGGCTCAGCTGGCCAGGGTGCCCACCCCCTGCTCCGGCTGGGGATGGAGACAAAGCTGGAGCAAGTTTACAGCCAAGCCCCGTTCGTACTGCAGGCATCCTCCACGCCTTCCAGAGCTGTGGCTTCCCCGCGTGCCAGGCAGGTGCTCAGTCGTGTTCTCTCTGTTTCAGCACAGACAGGCGGCACGGGGGCTGGCACGGTACAAGGCCGGGGAGTTTCACACAAATACTTGACAAGGATGAAATGCTGTTTAGCTTCCCCTGGAAGAGAGGAGAAATGCACACCTGCCTCCCTGAGATTGTCCAGCTCCACGGTCCTGAGGGCAGTGCTGCACGGGCAGTTCCCAGCAGCTGCGGGTAAGAACAGAATTTGGGGGGCCAGTGGGAAGCACCACTGTCTGAGCAGTGCTGATCAGTCTGGTGCCTCGAAGTGGCTGCCTGAAAACAGGCCAGACAAGATTAAGAGTGTAAAAGCAGGTATTTATTTGAAGGGCCTTCAAAGGTACACCCTGGGCAGTCAAAAGCCTCCAAGGGGCTCCACCCAAGATGGGCGCTGGGTCACAGGTTCTTCACACTTTTATAAGTTTGGTCCATTTGCATATCAGAGTTAATTCTCCAATTACAATTTCAGGTAATGATGTAATTACCCCAAGTTTGCTCCTCCTGTCAGAGGCTTTTAGTTTACATATTTTGTGCCCTGGGACAGGAAGGTGTCCTTGAGTTCAGGCTCAGAGAGGGTTTGTTATGTCTAACCAGCATGAGAGAACAGCAGCTAACAGGCTGTATGAAGTGTCAGAGTTACTTACTAAACAGTACAGGATTTGAAAAATATAGAAGTTAAAACCAAGGCATCAAGTCTTGCTCTTGTGTCTAGATTCAGCAGCTTCTTCTCATCTGTAATTTACTGTGTTTTCCCCTGAAAATATATCTTCTCTCACCCTGGGGAAGTGTGAGGACATCTCTGGGTTTTCTCCTCAACATATGCTGTAGCTTCTTCTCATGCTGTGGCAGCTCAAGCGCTTTATTTTACAAACAAATTCCAAGCTACTGCTTTGCTAGATAAGAATGTTAAGAACTGATCAGCACCTCGAGTACTTCTGGTGTTTGAGTAATGATGCAAAAAAGGACAACCCCTCCATTTGGATGTCATTTCTAACTCACTCCGTCAGAAGTTTCAGACCCAAGCTGGCGGAGGGGCCGGGTGTGTCGGTCAGATCGCGTGGCTCCGACCTGTGCAAGAAGTGCAGGCTTAATCCCTGCTAATGCCCTGCAAGCGTTGTCGAGACGGTGTTATACAACCAGCCGGAGCTGCTGCCAGGTAGAGCCTTTGGGCTGATAACACGCTTTTTGAGTGTGTTATCGGCAGGGGAAATCCCAGGTGCGGGCTCGGGCTGGGGCTGGGGCTGGGCAGAGCCGGGTGCCCGGCGCTGCGGCCGTGGGGCAGTGGGACGGTGCTGGGGGCAGCTCTCAGGTGCCTTGGCAGCCCCTCTGTGCCCGAGCTGCCTCTTACCCCTGCCTTACGTGGCTGGCTGTGCTTTGGCAAGGACGGCTGCCACCTGGTCCCCTGCAATGAGGGCCTGGCTTCCACATTTTTAAGCATAAGGGAGGTGAATCCAGAAGGCTGATAGCAAAACAGTGGTGAAGACTCATTGCTCCAGTGACCAGAGACACAGAGGATGCAGAGAAAAGCAGCTTCACGTCACTTATGGCAGAAAGGTACCTGCTGTAACTTAGAACAGTCCTAAAGAGGCTGTGATCTATAGCAGCTTCCTAAGGCAAACCAGAATCCCCTTTTCAAAAGCAGTATATCTATTTATGTAAAGAGGGGAAAATGTTACAAGTCTTATGATGTTCCTTCCAGACAAGGAGAAATCTGAAGCATAAATGTGCAGAGTGAGGTGGTGAATGAAAGCTGGGCAATGGCTTTAAACGCACCAGGTGTTCCTTGCTGGAGCTCTGCTGCTGACAGCTGGCTGCAGTTTGCTACTGGCTCTGGACAGTGCAAAAAGCAGTCTCAGTAGAGAATGAAGAGGAGAAAAACCCTCCCCTTCCTTAGAACTGGACCAAGAAAAGGGACCTGTAGCATGGTGGGTTGTGACAAGGGCCCTGCTTTTGAAACATGATCCGTGTGTGCAAATCCCACACAGATCAGGTGCCAAAACTGCAGTGATTCTTTGACATTTCAGTTGAGAAAGAGAACAAATGTGCTCTGTACTCATCTTTCCTTTCTTAAACAAAACCAATCAAATTAATTTTGAAACAAGGGCTTTGATTACTCGCTCTGACGTCATCTTTACGTTGATGTAATTCTATAGACTGGCGGCATCACTGCTGATTTGCACTGGTATAAGAACAATTGGGCTCTGTGTTTTCCAGGCAGTGAAGCTGCTTATGTTTTGTGTAAAGAAAGAAACTCAGTCAAACAACTTAAAGGGGAAACAAATTAACCAAGAAATTCAGAAGGAGCCAAAAGCAATATGAGTGCAGATACAGCTACAATATTCCAACTGTATTGCTAGTTTGAAAAAAATACCCAGCCTAATTAAGGAAGTATTGACTTCACTATAAATGTGTATGCTGACCTCTCTCATTTTTGAATTCTAATTGACATCCAAAGGTGAGCGGTTGAATAACTCTCTGCAATTTTATTTATTATTTTAGTATACATACTGTACTTTATTGCCTTTGAGATCCTTGAATGAATACAAGCTTCCCTTCCCCTTCAAATAATGTTATGCAACATGAGAATAAATCAACCATAAGGATTAAAATTATAATTGACCTGGAGTAAAAGTAGGAGAGAAAGTTCTGCCCAGCATAGCCTGAGTTGAAATTCTAGTTGCTTCTGTATGAAGGGGAGTTGACCTTTGTGTATGGCCAAGGATTTCACTATTGATGACATCTGGCAGGCACGGAGATTCATATACATATATTTATTTATTAATTTTCACCCAGTGAAGCACAACCAGGACTTTCAGTATTCAGCTTTAATGCACTTTTTTTTGCTATAGTTGCTATTATGCTCTCGTTTTAAGGATGTAAAACTCCTGAAAAGAGCAGTTGTTTTGCTTTAGGTACAGTAGAGCTTACAAACACTATGTTTGGGGTGAGAGACAGAGGCTTTGTGTGCATCGAGGGAATCTGGTGTACGAAGGGAGTGGAGCTGGGCCCAGGGCTGATATAACTGACCTTGCCAACAACTGAGGTGAGCCACAGTATTCTGCACTACAGTCGTAGGATTACAGGACAGCAGCTCATGAGTGGAGTTTTAGGGAATATTTTTATGTTAAAAAAGATGAAGAAAAATAAACCCACAGAAATTTGAAACCAATTAAACCTGAACCTGGGTATATTTCACAGTTCTGTATTGAAAAAATTCAGCCCTGATGCTATGTGCAGCACGTTGTGTTCAGTGCCATTTCCACTCGGTCTTTACTATTAACACGCAGTATAGGCCACTAAATGGCCATGAATATATTACATGGACTATGGCTAATAACTATGTGATTAAAACTTCTAGAACAAGGCCATGGCAGTTTTCCATAGCTCTGACATTTGCCTAATAAGCCCCAGCTCACTGACTGCTTTAGTAAATGATACACGACTTCTCTTGTAAACCTGGCATGGGGTTACATTAAATATTGCCTCGTATTTAACAACGTGCTACTTTCCTGCCCTGCTCTCATAAGTCTAGTAGGAGTTGTGGCCTTAATTTAGCCTGGGTGGAGCTATAGGTTGGACTCGTTGTTCCAGCAAGGTAATTGCTTCTGTGCATAAATGAATTATCCTTTTCATTTACGGTGCCCGTGGAAAGTCGTGTGTGATTTCAGCACGCTTGGCAGTGCAGCTGCAGCAATCTTTCAATAAGTTGTGCACGTGCTGTGTCGGTTTTGTCCCCCGTGGCGCAGCTTTGCTGCAGGGTGAGAGGCATGACCAGCTGGCCCTTGGGAGGGATGCTGGCTCTGCCTCGCTGCTGGCCTCCCCTACGAAAGGGGTACCAACGTGACAGAGGATGAGCACTGCCTGAAAATGGCCACAGGCCTTCCCGACAGGCTGCCCGGGGTGGCAGCCGGGCAGAGGGCGTGGAGAGACACTCGGTGAGCAATCCTTGTGCTGCGAGCTCTGGTAGCAGGGGAGGCATGGGAGGGCAAAGGCTGTGAGCCTGAGTCCTGCTGCAAGCGAGGGCGCTGCCTGAGAGGCAGGAGCTGGCTGGGATGTGCTCCACGTTGGTGCAGGGCACAGCCATGACCCAGCTGCTGCAGCAGCAGAGGGAGAGCAAACAGGGCTGGCAGAGGCACCAGGAGCTGAACTTTGTGAACTCCTACCAGATGGAGTTACACCAGCAATTAATTTGGTGCAATTACTTCCACACAACTGCGTCGGAAACTATTGCAAGATAGATCAACTCATTAACAATAGGAAAACAGCATTGCAAAACTCCAATCACCTTCCAAGTGTTGTGCACTCACTTTCCACTGAAATTAATGAAAATAATGCGAGAGGGGTGCTTGGATTCCTGAGAGATCACTGCATTGAGTAATTGGGGCACAGCTCCTGGATGTACCTGCTCAAAAGTAAACAGAGTGATGAGAGGAGAGAGATGACCTAGACTGAAAACAGTTCTTGTCCTTCCATTTTCCCCAAACCTACTGCTGGCAATATCTTGCTGTTTCTCTTGGCAAACATACATCTCCAGCTCCTGGTCAGGGCCTGCTACAAAAACTTCAACTTTAGTATGGAAACCTATGTATTTTCTGATTAATATTTCCATCAAGCTTAGTCCTGGGTAAACATTGTGTAACATTAGCATTCATCAGTGAACCTGCCCAGTCCCCTTGAAAAAACATTGAAAAAGTATTTAAAAAACCTTCTTTCAGTCTAGAATGAATATTACAGCCACAGAAAAGATCTGTGTAAAAGAGAATAATTTTCCCCTCTTTCAGAGATTGATGAACTATTCACAAGTCAATCATTTAGTTTTCAGTGCATTATTGCCTGATTAGTCAAGTGCTGATGCAATTAAACTTAATGATCTTACTGAGTAGGTGTCTGCTGAGATTGACATTTGAAAAGAACGGGTCATTAGTATTTTTGTAAAGCAGACCTTTCTTTGTTTTTAGCATCATATTTCTGTATTTCCACTGCTACTAGTCACCACTTCAGATGAGACTGCACTGTTCTCATTTGGAGCTGGTATCTAATTACACATCACAGATCAGCCACCAAAGAAGCATGCGAAGTTTACGAAATATCAGTTGAGGAGCTGCTCCAAATAGAGGAGAGATTATGCAAGTTACTTTTCCCGAGGTGAATTACAGACATGCAGGAAGGGCTCAGTTTCTGTTGGCAAGAAGGCCTGACTGACTGCTAGACCTCAGCCTCTGGAAGACTGGCAGAAGAAGAGATTCCATCCTGAGAGGTGCTAAGCTGCTGCTGCTGCTGCCAGAAGAGTAAAGAACGCACAGGGTGTCCCATGTGACATGGGAAACTTGAGGAGCAGCACAGGACATGGACCGGTTGTTTCCAACGAAAGGAATCTTCTGTATGTAAACAAGGTTTAGTAGCAAAGTGTTGAGTCCAGGAAATCATTTCTGGTGAGGAGAATAAGCTTTCCTTTTGAGAGGAGTGCAATTACTTCTCTATTGTTCTCCTAGTTCCTCCTCAATTTAGTCTTGGCTGTGTCTCCAGTGAGAAAGTACTACTTGGAAAATAAAGGAATTTGAGAGAACACACAGAGGAAAGCAAAAACCCCAAGATATCGTTTTACTGATTTAAAAAAGTGAATTTAGCAGGTAAGAACATGATAATAGCTATGTGTTTTTGCTTTGAAAGGGACAATTAGTAGTGAAATTAAGCAATGGAGGATTTTGGTAGGAAATGCAGGGAAAGAAAAATCCCTGTTAAGTTAGAAAACAACAGGGTCTAACAGTAAAGCACCTGTTGGTTTACACTCTCTCTGTTTGTTACTCTCTTCAAAATATTTAACACTATGACCACAATTTGTGTATTTCTAGGAAAGAAAACTAAAATGTTGCTGTTCCTACTCTGTCACAGATCCTGATTTTCCAGACATGGGACAGGCTTCCTGTAGAAGTAACTCCATTGTCTTAATGGATGCATTTGCACCAGGGAGAGCTGATGTAACAAGATGAGACTCAAGCCCATGGGTCAACAGTTTCAAAAATAAGTATCTAGAATTAGGTGCCTAATTCTATAAATAGGAACCTGAGTAGAGGTGGACTGGTTTTTAAAAACACTGCAGGAGTGACAAATTCTGCTGAAGTCAATTTGAGCTGGAGGTGAGTTTTCCTTTGAAAATCAGGCTGTTTTATTTAAATGCCTGGTATTGTTACAGGCGTATTGGACATCCTGGGTTGAAGGTTTGAATTTCCCATCCCAAAGTATCCCTGTATCAGCCCGTACCCCGTGCACAGAGCACTCATCACGTAGAACACCAGCATATTCCATCTTGGCACACATTATTGGATGAGTGTGTCTGGGGACTCAAAACAAAAAGATTAGAAAAATACACTTTCCTCTCTTTGATCCTGAGGCAAGGCACAAATGTACCAGAGGCCTAAGGGTTGTTTGAAAGGATGCTGAGGAGTAGCTTTGTGCAGGAACATCTGCATGGGCTGGGGACGAATAGAGAACAAAACCTCCTCTGCAGCATCCACCAGCAAGGTCTTCCTGCCTCCCAAACCTATGTGGAACAAAGCAAGATGAGGAGCTCTGAAGGCACTGCCTAATGACACTCACATATGTCTGCATGACATAATGAGCCAGGCTACCTGAAAGTTGTAAGGATGGGAAATGCAGTTTGGGTGTTTCTAATGTATTTTTAAATCTTATTGGGTTGATGCTACTCAAAAACTTAAATCAAGCTCTTAAATCAAGACCAATGGGGCTAAAATATTTACTCATAAGTGCTGGAGGCTGAAACTTACAGCATAACACAAAGGTAGGCAGACACAGAGAGGACAATTGCCTCAGGCTATCCTTGCTATTGGGCCTATAGGTATCTTCAGAAAGAATAATGACAAACTCTTTTCCATTCAACTAGAGCCACTTATCTGTATAAGATAAGGGTTTATAATTCGGTTTCAGTAACAGCTTGTAGGAATCTATTAGTTGTTGTGAACTAATAAATTCCTATAAGCACATAACTAATTTCTTTGCAAAGTGGTTACTACTGGTGACAATTAAATGATAGTTGACTCTTCACAGGTTTTTTATAGCACACTTCCAATTTGTTCCATTGCATACTATACCATCCAGTCTATTTCTGTCTTCATCCTTTTGCAGTAATATTCTCCCAAGTGTGGTGGCATTCTACCACAGAGGTGGCAGCCATGTCAAGAGCAGTTGTGCCACATCACTTAATTGTAATTTTCTTCAGGAGTCACAGGGATCCTGATCTGCTGCATCAGACATCACTTCTTTGACAGCTAAAGCTGAAAAGACACTTGGGATGGAACCTAAAATACACTCTGTTTCAGGTTGCAGGGGCTGTGCCAAAAGCCTACAGTGCTGAAGAAAACATGGCCATACCTTTATCTTGGTTTTTCTGGTCCCTTTTTAAACCTAATTTCTATAAGAACAAGACTTATGAGACACCACTGTGTCCTGCTGCTGCAGTGAACACATTTTAAAATCCAATGGCCAGTTTGAGACAAGTTTCACACGTGGTTACTGTTCATAAGAGAAATGAAGGTCTGGCGCATTTCAGGAAAAGGAGATGGGGTGGTGCTGTCAAGGTCTCCACCAAGAAACAGGCGGCCACCACAACTCATGCACTGTGTGTGCAAGAGCCACTTTGTCCCCGCGGATGCTGCAGCCTGAGCTCTCACCTGTTCAAAATCAACCACGAGACAGCAATGGGTAAGAAACACGGTTTTGTCCCTGCTTGTGCTCCCAGAAGCATGTGTTGGTCTAGACTTGGCAGTGGGCGGGCAGCTGAAGTTCTGTTTGTGTTTCTAAGCTAATCCTGCTTTTGTGTGATGTGTAATGCAACCATGTGCTTTTCAGATGTTTTAAGTTGATGTTAAGCTTCTGAGGTCAGAAATGCATTTCAGCGCTGTCATTGCTCATAAGATTTCCAAGTGTGTGTAAGCGAATTCCCGTGGTTGAAGCCCCTTCTCCCATATTTTTTCTGTGTATTCATGCAGTGCTTATAATTTTTTTGTGACTCGGAGGAAAATTATGAGTTCAAGGACATTTTTAGATGTTTTACCTGAACTAAGTCCACAAATTTGTTTGGGATGTTTATTGTTTTTTTTCTTTTATTATTATACATGGAATATTGTATGATTAGATCTCTCTGATCATTTAAAATGTGGTGTTCTGCTTTTTTTCAGATCAATTATGTGTCTATGTGGTCAAAAGGGAAGCAGTCCTTCTTCATCTGAAGAGAAGCAGGACCCAAAGGATGTATCTCAGACATACCCAGGGCTCTCAGGGTCCAGGAATGCACTGACTCAAGAGGGGAAGCTGAACCTGAAGTCTCCTGCATGGTCACATAGAGTAGGACTGCACAGCAGATGCGGCTTTCTCTCGTCATACACCTTAAAACTTTTTTAATGATAAGTGGTTTTCAGGCTGGCACCTAACCTCCCATTGGCTTGAACTCCTAAGAACTACGAGGTAATGGGAAGCTAGTTGGCTCATTAATTAAGAAAATGGAAAAACTACTTTGAGAGAGCATTTTCCTGGAAGTTTGGTCTATTTGTGTCTGATGAGCTGTTTTATAAAAAAAGTGCCCAAGTGAGATTAAAACCTTTAAAACTATTAAAAAATACTATGTGAAGCTTAATGGTTAAATAGCTACAATTGTAATTAAATAGTAGAAAGGCAGATTAGGTTTTGGCTGTAAAACCAATATTAGAACAAGGTACAAACTAATTTGCAGTGTCCTACAGCAACAATTAGTGTCCTAAAGGATGTGACTTTTCATTAGGATGACTGGGAGGATCTGACAGGTGGCTGAATCATGCCCACTGTAGTCACGCTGAACTTCATATACATGCACCCACAGTATTTATTGCTCAGTCAAATTCTTCCTTTTATAATTCTGGATTGCCACATTTGCAATTACATTGCATCCGGCAGGGAGCTCTCAGATCTGTAATTACCAAACACGTCCAGAGCAGTCACACAGCAACAGAAGTGACACTCATGTACTTACGAGTGTAAAATCAAAGCACTGCACCTCCCACCTGTCCATGACTGAACTGAGAGGTGTTTACTGCACAGTTTATTCTGTGAAGCACCCTCCCAGTGTAATGATACACAACTGATAAATGAGAGAGGGAAATAAGTGCAGCTCATAAGAGCCAAACAGTGCAGAAGTGAGTTGTTCTGGAATTTTACATTCTTTGCAATACCTTCAGTGGCTGCTCAGCTAGCGTGAGGAAGGAGTGGCTATGCAGAAGCCAGAGGTACGCACATCTGCAGGGATCCTGGCGCACTAGAAGGAGTGGGGAATTGGCTGGGCCATGCACAGGGGTCAGAAGATTTGTGTATGTGTAAGTCACCCTGTTGTAGGGAGTGAGTGCTTCCCATAGGGCTCAGGCTATGAGATGGGGATGTTTGTAAACAATCACAGTGCAGGGAGTGTAACGACCGGAGATGTGGTGGCGTCTGTGTACATCCCAGCTACGGCACTATCATATTAAAGCACAAGAAGCATTGTATTGTCTGATGTGTCCTTCTGACCGAGCCCAAACCCGAGCAACAGAGCTGTCCATGGGGCTTGCCCTGGCCGTGGTGCAGTCTCCCGGTGAGCTGTACGTTGACATTCCAGCTCTTCTGCAGTACAACTTCTCCTTTCAGGCAGTTCTTTCTGCTGTCTAGAGGCCACTTTAGCCGGCCTAGATCTGTGCCCCTGGTGAAAGTGGGATCCCTATCACCAGGGCAGTTTGTTCCCCCATTTTCCACGGTGCATTAGCAGCGCGTCTACAGCGATGGGGGGGCTCGGGGCACGGGCGAGGGAGGGGGTCCGCACTCGGCAGCCCCGGTTCTGACCTGCTCTGCCGGGCAGGCCTGACGTGAGGGATGGCGCCGGCCCGTCCCTTTCAGGGAAACCTGAATTTCTGCCGGATTAAGGCGGTTGTGTAACCGCAGCCCAGCTGACTCCATTGTTCCCCCGCACAATGTAGCTATCAGCGCGAAGTGAGCGCCGAGCACGGCGCCGGCGGGCAGGGCGGGCGCGGGGCAGCGCTGCCCCGGGGCAGGGACGCGCCGAGCGCCTCTCCCCGCCCCGCAGCCCGGAGTGAGCTGGGGGGTCAGCATCCCGCCCGGCGGGCACTGCACACCTGGAATCGCCGCTCCGCGGCCGCCGAGACACGCAGGCATTTCAGCCCCGGCGGTCACGGGCTCGGGGTCCTGGGGGCACACGGAGGGCCGGCGTGGGAGGACGCGTGTGCGGGGCGGAGAGGGGAGGCCGGCCAGCGGCTGACGGCACTGCGGGAAAGGCGCGGGTGAGGGGCAGCGCCAGCCCCCGTCGGAGCCGGGTGAGTGAGCGAGGGGCCGCTCCCCTCCCCGGGGCGGGAGCCTGACTGCCACAGCACTCGGCGGGGGGGTTAGGGGCGAAGGGACGATGCCGTTTGCGCGAACCCATAAGCCCAGCGGCGCCGTCTGCAGCGCAGGGGACGGGGCGTCCCCGG
Source organism: Dicrurus megarhynchus (assembly GCA_013399195.1). Classification (NCBI taxonomy): domain Eukaryota; kingdom Metazoa; phylum Chordata; class Aves; order Passeriformes; family Dicruridae; genus Dicrurus; species Dicrurus megarhynchus. Next base: position 35,008 of record VXAD01003130.1, read on the forward strand.
GCAGCGGGGACCGCGCTCCCGGGCGGGA